>PVJA010014514.1:0-25746 GCA_004027025.1 Myocastor coypus | reverse complement strand
ATGTGGTAATTTTCCTAAGAAACACAATGCTTACTGTGTTGCAAGTGCTTTAACTCTTCACAATTGACCTACGAATTTGGTGTTACACTTGCCCCCACTTGACAGATATTGAAACTGAGGTAGAGAGAGTTAATTTATCTTTGGTCACATGCACCAAGATTTGAACCCAGGTAGCCTAGTTCCAGGAGCTGTGCTTCTGGCTGTGTAGTTAAAAATTTATTGTGTAGAATTAGGGGACAGATGACTCAAGTGTTTCTGAAACATTACAGAACTCAGACAAACTTGTCTGCAATGGATCAGGGCACCCAATTTGCCTCCTTTGCTATAAGATGGGGAGGACCGGCCTACAAGCTGGAAGGGCAGGAAGACTCAGATTCCTTCTTCTGTGCCTTGCCCTGCAGGAAGTGGCTGATGCCCTGGGAGGGGGTGCCGATCCAGAAACCAACTCAACCAGTATCAGCAACCACTCAGCCTGGAACCTGGGCAGTGCCTTCTTTTTCTCAGGAACCATCATCACCACCATTGGTGGGAGAGGAAATGGGGCCTTTGGAGGAGGGTGGGGACAAGGAGCTTCCTTATGGGGGAAGGTGCAGGGAGCAGTTGGGGTGCCAGGTGTCACGTAGACTTTGGCACCACCTCTCTGCCCAGGCTATGGCAATGCAGCCCTGCGCACAGATGCTGGTCGCCTCTTCTGCATTTTTTATGCACTGGTGGGGATCCCGCTGTTTGGGATGCTGCTGGCAGGCGTCGGGGATCGTCTGGGCTCCTCCCTGCGCCATGGGATTGGTCACATTGAGGCAATCTTTCTGGTGAGCTGGTCCACAACTTGTGTGCTTTTGCACTGGACTAAGGATGCTCTTCCCTAGGTCCTGGGCAACTGATCGCACATCTCTAGAGGGGCAGGCACCTCTGTCATTTACTTGGGGCGGGATGAGGTGTGGTGGCTGGGGTGGGAGTGGAAGTTGTTAGTGTCTTTTCTGTGGTCCTGCCTATTGCTCTTCCCTGCAGAAGTGGCATGTGCCACCAGGGCTGGTGCGAGTCTTGTCTGCGATGCTCTTCCTGTTGATTGGTTGCCTGCTCTTTGTCCTTGTGCCCACATTTATATTCTGCTATATGGAGGACTGGAGCAAGCTGGAGGCCATCTACTTTGTCATAGTGACACTCACCACTGTGGGCTTCGGGGATTATGTGGCTGGTGAGGCTGTTATTTTTGTACTGCACGTCCTTACTTTATTGTTGTCCAGGGTCTCTCCCTTAAAATTCCATATGGTGCCTTTTCTCTACCTTCTGAACCTATTATGGGATGATTCCACATATACTCCTCCTCATATACACATACATGTTTGCATGCCTGCAGTCCCATGCATGCTCACACATTTATCAAGTGCATCTCTCACACATGTCACCTTCTTCATGACAGCACCTGCTCTTGCAGTCTTGTACTCCTTTGACTCATGCACTGACCTTCCCGCACTCTAGCACATTCTATCACACACTCATACATTCTACCATCCTCCCCTTTTCCCTGGGGAGGTGGTGTGTTCACACTGAGGCAGTGAACAGGCTTGCCATGCAATCAACTTCTTTCCTCCTTCTCTGAAAACATCCCAGGCGCCGACCCCAAGCAAAACTTTCCAGCTTATCAGCCACTGGTGTGGTTCTGGATCCTGCTTGGCCTGGCCTATTTCGCCTCAGTGCTTACCACCATTGGGAACTGGTTGAGAGCTGTGTCTCGCCGTACACGGGCAGAGGTATGCACATTGGGGATGGCACCTCAAGTGCACTTCCTGAGCTGACTGATCAGTCTGTCTCCCTTCCAAAGTTGAGTTTCTCAAGGCAGAGACTGAGGGAGATTTTGTGTCTGGTGACTACACTACCTATACCTGATGGGTAGCATTGTCAGATGTAGCACATAAAAGTGGAGACAGCAACCAGGTGTGATGGTGCAAGTGCCTGTGATCTCAGCACCCTGGGAAACTGAAACAGGAAGATCTGGAGTTCAGCCCAGCCTGGGTAATTTGGTGACTCTGAAAGACCCTATCTCAAAATCTTAAATGAGAAAAAATCTTAAATGAATGAATGAATAAATAAATTGAATAAGGACTGAGAATGTAGCTTAGTGCAGAGGCCCTGGGTTCAATCCTCTGTACCAGGAACAAAAAATGCAGAAAGCCCTATTAAATGTGAATTACAGATAAACAGCAAATAAAATTTTAGGATATACTCTAAATGTTGCATGGGGCACATTTCTACTACAATGTTATTTACCTGTTTTTTTTTTTTTTTCTTGTCTTTTTGAGACAGGGTCTCACTATGCAGTTCAGATTGGCCTTGCACTCACTTTTGTAGCCCAGGCTGGTCTCGAACTTACACCAATCCTCCTGCCTCAGCCTCCTGAGTGCTGGGATTACAGGTGTGTAATTTACCTGTTGAAAACACCCAGCCAGGGGCTGGGGAGATAGTTCTGTAGCCTAAGTGCCTGCTTGGCAAGTGCAAGGTCATGAGTTTGAAGCCCAGTCCCACACTAAATAAACAAACAAACAAATAAATAAATAAATAAATAAAATCAAACACCCAGCCATGGATCAGGGATATAGCTCCGCAGGATAAATGCAAAGTCCTCAGTTTGATACCTGATACCAAAAAACAACAAAAAAACCCACCACTGCCACCACCACCACCACCACCAACAACAAAACACCCAGCCAGGTAGATGGAACAAAAGTTTTAGGACTGACATATAATGCGTTTTCCCAGAGAACTATTCTGGCAAATGGAGGGGAGGCAAGCTCACAGCTGTGGGGAGGTGTTTTTCATTTTCCTGATGGCCTAGGCTGCAGGACCAGGTGAAAAGAATGGAGATGTCTGATCGGTGAAGGGACAGGCTCCTGGGGCTGTACAGGCAGTCAGGGAATCCTCGTCGAGGATTCCTTTTCCTCCCCACGCAGATGGGTGGCCTCACAGCACAGGCTGCCAGCTGGACCGGCACAGTGACAGCACGGGTGACCCAGCGAGCCATGCCCACTGTACCACTGCCAGAGAAGGAGCGGCCACCTCTGCCTCCCCTACCGTGTCCAGCGCCGCCAGTTGGCCCGCCCCAGTCCCCCATATCCCCAGAGAAGGTGGCCACACCTTCCCCGCCCACAGCCTCTGCTCTCGATTACCCCAGTGAAAACCTGGCCTTCATCGATGAGTCCTCAGACACACAAAGCGAGCGTGGCTGCGCTCTGCCTCGCGCACCCAGAGGTCGCCGCCGTCCCAACACCCCCAGGAAGCCCGTGCGGCCCCGCGGTCCAGGGCGCCCCCGAAACAAAGGGGTGCCGACATAGGGGCGGGATGCCTGGTCGGACCTCTCAAAGGACTTTGTTTCTGCTGTCTCCCTGGCATGCTTGGCTTGTTTGACCAAAGAGCCCTCTTTCCATGCTCAACTGAGGCTGAGGCAGGAGGCTTACGATCGCCTACTCACCATGACCTGGCCCCTGGTCCCTTTTTGACTTCTGCCCGTTCTGTCGCGCACCCTAGTAGATCGGGTCCCTCACAACACCTCACGACTGTGCCTCAAAACCTGCATCAATAAATGAAAACACTCTGCACTGCTGCAGGCGTGGGCGCTCCTGGGACGTGAGTGGGTGTGGGAGCGCGTCCCTTGGGCCACCACCAGGGGGCCACCCCTTGCCCCAGGACTCCCATTTCAGTGGAGTCGCAGTCTTATGCCTGGAAGCCACCAGCCGGGTAGGGGCCAACAACAGAATTGGCTAAGATGTTTCCAACCTCAGTTCAGATAAGGGATGGGCTGGAGAAGGGAGGAGGGCAACTGGTACTCAGGGGGAGACCCCTACTGCCATTCTGGAAGAACCCGCCCCTCCCCCTTCTGGAGCGTGACCCCTGCCTCACCCAGAGGCTGGCCGCACCTGGGTCCGTTGGGCCAAACCATGGAGGAAGAAGAGCCTTTCAAAGTAAGCACCCTCCCTATCTCTTGCTACTCTTTTTCAATTCAACCCCAAGTCCCTGACATAGATCTCACTCCCCACGGCTCCCGCAGCCTCACTCATCATCCCCACAATCCCCTTGCCCTGATTCAGGACCTCCATCCCAGACCCTGTTTTTCTTCTTTGTATGTGGCCCACAGGCATCTTCAGACCACCAAAGCCTAGGCCAGGAGAGCGGGCACATTGGCCTCCCGAACGGGGCGGCCCAGGCAACACCGCTGCAGCCATGTGAGGTCGGTGGAAGCTCAGACCAGGAGGGCGGTGGTGCAGACTGAGACCCACGGGTGGGGTACCCAGCAGGGCCTCAGGATGGTGACAAGTCTATTTCTCTGAGGGACAAGGACAGTTCCAAGCCTGAGGACCTGGACCAGCACATACTACTGAAGTCGGAACCACCCCGCCGCAGCACACTGGGCATCCGCTTAGTGGAGTTGGACAGCGAATCTGAGACTGGGAACGGTCAGTGTGACCTCATCAGGTCGTGGGTGCCCACAGTACAGGCGACTGGCCTCATTTTCCTGTCCGTACAAAGGGGGAAACCGATAGTATCCAAGTTTGTAGGAGTGCCTGGGAGGGCACTAACATAGATCCTGCACGCTTTCAACCAACTTAGTAGTCCTTGAGTGCCCCCTAGCGAGAGGGCATCTATGACACTAAGCCCAGGAAACCGCAGGAAATCATGCGGAGGCAGTGCAGAGGATGCTTTAAATAGTCACGCAGCCAGTTGAGAGGAGTGTTAATTTCCTGTTTTAGGATTTGTTCTGGTTGAAGAGATTATTTTTCATCTAGTCAGTCATAGTTTACAATTTTTTTTTTTTAAAAACAGGGTCATTATGTAGTTCAGGCAAATCTTTTTTTTTTTTTTTTTTTTTTGTACAGGGTCTCATTACTGACTCATAGTGATCCTCCTGCTTGTACCTCTTGAATGCTAGGATTGCAGGCAGGGCTGGCGCGGCAGGTGGGGCCAGGAATCAAACCCTGGCCCCTGTGCCCTAAGCAAGCCTTTAATCCACTGAGCTATACCACTGGCCCTAGTTCAGGCAAATCTTGAATTTACTGTGTAACCCAGACAAGCCTTGAACTCACAGTGATCTTCCTAAGTCTGTAATTACAAGAATGAGCCACCACATTTGGCTCTTGTTTTACAATTTTAAAGCACCTATTTAAGTATGCTGGGCACTATTTGGGTCTTCCTTCCTTTTTTTCCTCTTTGGCAAAACTAGGAATTGAACCCAAGTCCTTCACAATGAGCCTTCAAAATTTTTTCTTACTCAGTCACTAAACTGCCCAGGCTAGGCATCTCTTCACTTTCATCAGGGGATTAGAATTGATATCACAACTGGTACATACCAAGTGCCTGCTCTGGGCTTCCCTTGCACAGTCACCTTTATGCTTTACAACTTCCACAAGAAGCCACTTTTAGCATCCATTTTACAGAAGAAGAACTTGAGAGTAAGTCTCAGATACTGGGACTGGAGACAAAGTAGTGGACTGCTTGCCTAGTGTGTACAAGCCCATGCATGGGTTCTATCTTCACTCTGTGTGTGTGTGTGTGTGTGTGTGTGTGTGTAGAGTTGTCACTGAACCTAAGTCACATACAATGGGACAGCCACAATTGGTACCTATCATCTCATACTGTCTCTAAGGTAGCAGGCAGAGCTGTTCTCTGATCCCCACTTCCTCCCACCACATGCAGTTCTGTTCCAGAGAAGACCCAGGAGTCTGCAGGTGACTGACCCCTCTTTTCTCTTCTCCCAAAAGAGCATTTCTCAGAGTCATTGTCTAGTACCTGGGAGCAAGCAGGCTTTCGACTCTACTTGGCAGAGCAGCAGAGAAAGGTCAGAGGCTGGGGATGAAGAATGGACAAGTTGAGGGGTAGATCAGTGAAAGAACAGGGGTGGCTGCCAGAATGGAGGAGCAAGCAGGCTGGTGTGGGGGGTCTTGGGACTGCAGGAATCAGGTGGGACATTTCTTTTGTGGACTCCCAGGTGCCTGAGCCTCTCACTGTTTTTCCAGCTGCCGCTGCCCCTGAAGCAACTCATGGAGACTGAAGCTCTGGAAATCCTCACCAAAGCTCTCAAGAGTGAGCTCCACCTCTACATCACCCCCTTAAAAAATAATACCAGTATATTTTGCAGGACTTGGGCCTGGGGGATGGAGTTTCAAAATGAATATGCCTTGTCAGGTGGCCTTGGCACTCATAAATACTCCAAGGGCCCCACATAAATAATTGCAAGACCAAGCCCAAAATAGAGAGAGCATGGGGTGACAGGCCTCAGTAGAGTTCCTTTCCAGTTGAGGTTTTAGGAGGCTTCTCCTCTTGCCCAGTGGAATATAGCTTTGGCTTCTTCCCAGGCAGGGGCCCTGTGAGGGACCAGTGGATTTAGGTAAATTTACTGGACAGTGGATTATTTGGGTAAACTGTTTATGATGTGACATCCAAAGGGCCATATTTAGAGTCGGTGGTCCATAGGTTTCCACAAAGATGTTAGTTCCTACCACCATAGTTCAGGCCTGTGTCATCTTCTCTAGCTGGCTCTTACCATCCTTTGCAATAAGGGGGGATCCAAACTTTCCCAAACTTACATAGGGTGCTGCATCCAGCTCCCAATCACCACTCGAATCAAAAGGCAGTGCCACTGGTGGGTAAGCCTTGTCGGTGCTCATATCCCCAACTCAGCTGTGCCTTGCTCCCAGGCTATAGGTCCAAGATCGGCGAGAACCACTTCCTGACTAAAGAGCTGCAGCGAAGCGTCGAGGAGCTCCAGAGGCGGAGGAGACTACTTTGGACATCGCAGTGAACCTCTAGCTCTAGCAGCGGTCTGACTTCTGCTCCTTCCCCTGACTCAAGCTCTACTCCATTGGTTTCGAGTCTGAGCCCTATAGAAATTAAAGAGTCGAGTCTGTGGCAAAATCCGTGAGTCAGTGCGTAGCTGCCAGCGCGAGGCGGACGCACGTGGCCCCGCCCTTCCTCATGACCTTCATTCGGTCACCGCAATGACCTTGAGTTTTCTCTGTCGGATCTTATCTGTCCTGCCTCCCAGGGACTGGTAATCCAGGGCTACTTGCACGTGTAGATCTGTTTCTCCCACCAGGGACTGCAGCTTTCCGGGGCTACGGAGTCTGTGACTCAGGTACCCAGAAATCTTTACGGGGAAGGAAGGGGTGAAGGGACAGAGCTGTACCCGCTTTCTGAACTGGGCTCCACCCTCTATGCATATGCAGATACCCCAGCCTTTCCGCCCATCCCGCCTTCTCATTTTCATAAGGGCCTCTTTTCTCGCAGAAGCTGTGGCCACTAAGCGACATCGCCCACTCCTCCAGCGCAAAACTCTACCCGCCTCCTCTGTACCCTCTGGAATCTCATTCCAGGAGCTCCACCGCGTCTCTGGCCCCGCCCCCGAGCGGTGGTGTACGCATTTACGCCTTCATTGAAACCACGCCCACTGGCCTTGAAGGCTCCGCCCGTCTCCTCCGGGAACACAGGCACTGCCTGCTTCACTTATCTGATTAACATAGGGCGTCGGGCCCCGCCCTCTGTTTTGCATGCGCACGACCGGCCCCGCCCCCGCTGTCAGCTGGAGGAAGCGGAGTAGGAAGCGGCCGCGATGTCCTTTTGTGTCCTACAAGCAGCCAGCGGCGCCGCCGAGTGAGGGGACGCGGCGCGGCGGCGCGGCGCGGCCCGAGGAGGCGGCGGAGGAGGGGCCGCCCGCGGGCCCCGGCTCACCCGGGCGCTACGGGCCGCTGGGCCCCCATGCCTGCCCACTCGCCCTGCCGGAGCCCCAGGTCCAGGGGCGGAGGGGCGCTGCTGTGGGCGGGCGGGGCGCGAGGCCATGTGCGAGCGCGGCGGGGAGGTCTGGGATCTGGTCGAGAGCCCGACGGGGGTCAGAACTGGGTGGGATCCAGCGTCTGGGTCCCGGGAGGCTGGCCAGAGTCAATGTCCAGCCCGGGTCGGACGGCGGGGGCCTGATACCACTTAACCTGGTGCCTCAGATCTAGCCCTGGGGCAGGGTTCACTACGGCGCTTGGGGCGAGCCGAAGTCTCTAGGGCAGGCTAGGGTGGAAGACAGGAAGGGTTTTTGGTTAGGAAGGAGCTCTGAGGACCACGTGGGGGCGCTCAAAGGGGCCTGGGCCACCCTCTCTGGGTCAAAGGTCATCGGAGCGGCAGGGGAGAACTTCTTCCTCCTCCTCGGCCTTCTTCATTTACTTCCTGATAAGCTGATAGAGGTCCCCCACGGGCAGACGGGGAGGGAAAGCTAGCAACTTCGGGTAACTTCCCATAGGTGTGCGCAGGTTAGGGGGCGGGGCGGCCCCATGAGGTGGTGGACTCTGCGTCAGGCTTGGGGTGCAAGGAGGTGGAGCTGCACGGGTGGTGTGGCTGCAACTGGGCATGCTGGGGCAGGAGGGGCGCGGTGTGACTCGGGTGAGAGGCTGCACTTTCTAGAGTCTGTGCCACTGTATGTGCCTCTGGGGACCCTTCGAAATGGTGTGAGATTGTGTCTTGAGCGTGCTTATGGAGGTTTTTGGGAAGAGTGTGAAAGTAAGGATGTGTTTGCCAGTGTGGAGACCCCAGAACAGTGTGTAGGTTTATGGGGACACTGGAGAACCCAGGTGAGTGGGGAGTGGGTATCTCTCTTGGGCCAGAGTGACTCATTGTACCCTCTTGAATAGAAAGTACCTAAGTGAGGGGGATATCATTGAAGTCACCCCAAGATCTGGAAGGCATTCCAGGTGGGGTTGGAGGTTGCCTGGGGGCTGAGGTTACTTTGCTTCCTGGCTTCTCCTAGGTTCCCGAGGGGGAGACCTGCTGTCAGTTACTGCCCTGGAGGCTCTGGAGACTCTGTTCCCATGGCAGCAGCTGGGGGGGGGGCTTCGTGGGCAATGCTTTCTTGGACTCTGCCCCCTCCCTCCCCCGTAGCTCAGCCTGGAAGCCTGGCCCAAGCCCAGGGTTGGGCAGCCCATGTGGCAGTGTGTCCTCCCATCCCCCATCCCTCAGTCTCTCTTTGACCTGATGGTCTCTCCCTGCAGGTGACCAGCGCAATGTCCAGCCAGGTGGTGGGCATTGAGCCTCTGTACATCAAGGCAGAGCCAGCCAGCCCTGACAGTCCAAAGGGTTCTTCAGAGACTGAGACTGAGCCCCCTGTAGCCCTGGCTCCTGGTCCAGCTCCTGCCCGCTGCCTCTCAGGGCATAAGGAGGAGGATGGGGAAGGGGCTGGGCCTGGCGAGCAGGGCAGTGGAAAGCTGGTGCTCAGCTCTCTGCCCAAACGTCTTTGCCTGGTGTGTGGGGATGTGGCCTCTGGCTACCACTATGGTGTGGCATCCTGTGAGGCTTGCAAAGCCTTCTTCAAGAGGACCATCCAGGGTGAGCCTACACCCCTGTTCTGTGTCCTTTGCCCTGTGCCCTTGGCCTGTTACCTCCCAGCTGGTACACTGTTCTGAGTTGGCTTGGGTACTGCATGAGGTTGGTAATCTGGGGCACCTATGCCTTATATCTCATAACAGTGAAATAAAGTGCCTAGCAACTGTCAGGGGGTTGAATGGGATGTGAGAAGGGACACAGGTGCTAGGTGTTTTCCTGGGTGCTGTAGGCTCAGCATACCTTTGACAGTGGCTTTGAAAAATTCCAAGGGAACTTCTACCTGTTTCAAACCTTTTTTTTTTGACTTTGTTATTTCTGGCAGCTGCTGAACTTCCATCAGCATATCAGCATAGAACATGCCCCCTTTTTCTTAATTTTCCAAAGCAATACCAATGAAAAGCAGATTTTTATGAATATCTTCATACTGATCAGCATTTCCAGCCTCTTAAAAATTAATTTTTGAGACAGTCTTGTTATGTAGTCTAGGTTGGCCTCAAACTTGTGAAGATCTCTATTTTTTGCCTCAGCTTCCTGAGATCTGGAATTATAGGCATGTACTAGCACATCCAGCTGCTACATTATATTTTAGGACCTGACTTTATTTTTTATTTTTTAATTTTAATTTTAATTTTTAAAATTTTTTTGTGAAACTGGGGGTTGAACTCAGGACCTTGCACTTGGTGGGTAGGCACTTGTGCCCCTGAGCTGTCTCCCTAGCCCCCTAGCACCTGGCTTATTAGGGAGCCAGACATGGTGGTGCATGCCTGTAATCCCAGCACTTGGGAGGCTGAGGTAGGAGGATCATTTTGAGTTAGAGGCCAGCCTGGACTACATGGTGAGACCCTGTTTCAAAAAACAAACAAAAAGGATTGTTAGGAATCCCTGTTCTTTTGTGTTTGTTACTGGAGAAAGCCTTTTGCTACGTGGCTTAAGCTGGCCTTGAACTTTCGATATACCAGATATGCAGGCAACTTAGACTCTCAGAATAAAATTTAAAAAGGGCTGGGGATATAGCTCTGACGTAGGTGTTTGCCTAGCCTATGCAAGGTCCTGAGCTAAATCCATAGCATTGCACTGCCCACTCTTCAAGTCCCCTCCATCAAGAAAGCAAACCAAACTTTGAGCATGTAAGATGCTAATGTAAACATTACCTGGCATTGGCCTATTAGTTATGTTTTTATGTACCCTTTGGTTACTGTGGGACTTATAGCAACTATATGGAAACAGTTTTTGAGTGCTTACTATGTGTGAGAGACTGTCCTACAGCAGCACTGTCAGCATTGTCACAGTTAAGGCCTAGCTTGGTTCTTGAAACTTGAAGTCTCACAGGTAGAAAATGGAAGAACCAGTATTGAATAAAGGTCCAGAATTAAATTCTTAAATGTCAGACTGCTACCTCTGCTTATAAGTAATAACTGGACCTCAGTGAGGTTTTTTTTTTGTGTGTGTGTGTGTGGAACTGGGGTTCGAAATCATGACCCTGCACTTACTAGGCAGGCACTTGTGCCACGGATCTCCCCGGCCCCATCGCACAGTGAGTTTTTGACTAGGCTGAAATACATTAGTCTGTGTTCCCTGCTAGCTCTGAAGACCATTGAGGCTGCAGGGCCAATTTCTACACTTGCCCTGGAATCCTTTGTGTAGCTGTTGACAAGTATTTATTGAGTGCTGGCTATACAGTCATTTATTGGGTACTAAGGTGCTGTTTTGCATTTTATTTTGGAGCACCCTACCACTGATCCACACCTTCAGTGGCAAGTACTGTGTGTGTGTGTGTGTGCGTGTGTGTGTGTGTCTGTCTGTCTTACTGGGGTTTGAGCCCAGGGCCTTCAGGGCCTTCACTGAGTCAGGATTTCACTGAGTTGACCATGCTGGGCTTGAACTTGTGATTCTTTTCTTAGGCTCCCAGAGTGCTAGGGTTATAGGTATCCATCACCCAGCCCAGCTCCATGTATGATTTTTATCCTAGTTTCAAAGCTGGGAAAACTGAAGTATAAGGGGTTATGTCTGAGATTG
Source organism: Myocastor coypus (assembly GCA_004027025.1). Lineage (NCBI taxonomy): Eukaryota > Metazoa > Chordata > Mammalia > Rodentia > Myocastoridae > Myocastor > Myocastor coypus. The sequence goes on along the minus strand of PVJA010014514.1, from coordinate 14,382 downwards.
CTCAAGTAACAGTTTGTCAGTAGTGGTGACAGGATGGACCCCACACACTTTTTTTTTTTGACTTGTGTTTTGCTGTCCTGGCCAGTGTTCCAGATGTAGAACACAGCTGGACTAAGGTAGGGAAAGACAAGGAGCAAAGCTTGAACCAAAGGACTGGTGTGTGTGTGTGTGTGTGTGTGTGTGTGTGTGTCTGTCTGTCTGTCTGTCCGTCTGTCTGTCTGTGTCTGAACCTGAGTGCAAAAACCTACCAAGGATATAGGAGGAAGTGTACTTGATAGCTACAGATATCAACAGAGGGGGGAAGTTAGCATTTTCACAGTGTGGCCAGGGAAGATCTTCCTGAGGTAACAAGGGGCAAAGAGGGTGAGAAAAAAGCATTCTCAGAGGGCAGCATTAGACAGGAGTGCAGACAGGCAGCTGCATGCCCTAAGGCAGCCCTGTTTGAGAAACTACAGGTGTGAAACAGAGGTCATAAAGGTGAGGGCTGGGTGAGTCCAAGGGGGAATGGTTGGAGGGTTTGAGCAAAGGTGGGACAGGAGCTGACACAGGTCTCTGGATCCCTGTGGGGACAGAGCAGGCCAATGAAGTGAAAGGTGATGGTGATGAAAGTCCAGGGGGAAGCAGTTGCCAGGGGCAGGAGCTAGAGTCAGGGTGGATGAGAAGATAGGACCTTCAGGATTTGCTAACAGGTTGCACACAACCTGCAGGGGATGTGATGATCTGTACAGGTTTCTGCTTGAGCAGCAGGATGAATGCAATTGTAGGGGAGGTCTGGATCTGTGTAGAATGTGTGAGTTTTGAAAAGCCTTTAGGACATAGGATGTCAAGGATGCAGCTGGATTGGTGAGTGTGGTGCTCAAGGCAGGTCTGGGCTAGAAAAAGAAATCAGCAAGTCCTATGATGTAAGATTGCCACAGGAGTGAGAGAGAGTAGGTGCCAGGCTGGGCCCAGGCAGCTTCAATGGAAGGAACTGAGGAGATGCAGAGAAACCCGAGGCCAGAAGTGGGAGGCAAAGAAGAGAGTGGAGTCTTAGAAGCAAAAGACAATGTTCAAGTGTTTTTAGGAGCAATGTACAATCAATGTGTTTGATGCTCCTTTAGTCCCTAAGATGAGAACTGAGTTGACTATTAGATTCAGCAGCATAGTGTGGCCTAAGGGAGTAAGTCAGCCAAGACATGGGGCAGAGAAGCTGCTAGACTGCTTGGTCTCTGCACTTCCCTTGTCCAGGCAGGGGTCCCTACCCAGTGGCCAATCGTCTCCCGTTGCTGCTTATGGCACCCTGCTCTCCCTACCTGTACCCCCAGACCTGTACTTTCCTGGAGCGAGTCAGGGCTTGCTTGTCCACTGGGCCCCCTCTAGGCCTGGGGAGATTGCCACTGGAGCCCTGGTTCTTCTTGGCAGGGAGCATCGAGTATAGCTGTCCAGCCTCCAACGAGTGCGAGATCACCAAGCGGAGACGCAAGGCCTGCCAGGCCTGCCGCTTTACCAAGTGCCTGCGGGTGGGCATGCTCAAGGAGGGTGAGGCCTGGCAGGGTTCTGGGTGGGGTGGTGGACATGGGGGTGGGAATGGGGGAGTATAAGGCGGGGCTGTAGGGCCTGGGTAGTTCTGCTTAATAGGCTGAGGACAGTTCTGCAGAGCAAGCCCACCCCAGCCCTACAGACTCATCCTGTCCTACAATTCAAGGGGTGCGCCTGGACCGTGTCCGGGGTGGGCGACAGAAGTACAAACGGCGGCCAGAGGTGGATCCACTGCCCTTCCCGGGTCCCTTCCCTGCAGGCCCCCTGGCAGTAGCTGGAGGACCCCGGAAGACAGGTAAGGGGAACACTGTGGGTCCCCAGAGCTCTGGGGCGGGGGTCCAACTCCAGGAAACCTATCTGGCATCATTATAGGTACAGGGTCCCCTATTTCCCTTTCATGGATTCATTTATTTTCCTAAGAATTACCTGAAAATGTGTTTATGTGTTGGAGACCAAACAGTACAGCTGGGTCCAGAGAGGTTTTCTAACACTTAAGACTATCTGTAAGCCTTCCCTGGGACTCAAGACTTTCTCTGGGAGGTAGTGGGCACTTTTCCCTGGAGAAAGGTGTCTCTTGGCTGGCCAGCAGCTGTGGAGAAAGGTCACAGGGAACCTTGGACCTGCCAGGAGAGACCCTGTCACTTGAGGAAGGCTGTGGCATCTTGGTGCTTCTGACTAGTCCTCCCATTGCTGCAGCCCCTGTGAATGCACTGGTGTCACACTTATTGGTGGTTGAGCCTGAGAAGCTGTATGCCATGCCTGACCCTGCTGGCCCTGATGGACACCTTCCAGCTGTCGCTACCCTCTGTGACCTCTTTGACCGAGAGATTGTGGTCACCATCAGCTGGGCTAAGAGCATCCCAGGTAAATGGGCCAGATGTTCTAGAGCTTTCCCAAGCAGGGCAGGTGGTCCTTGGGTCTAAGGCACTTGCTCAGCCAGGTCTGCTCCCCACTGCCCTCCAGGCTTCTCGTCACTGTCACTGTCTGATCAGATGTCAGTACTGCAAAGCGTGTGGATGGAGGTACTGGTGCTGGGTGTGGCCCAGCGCTCACTGCCTCTGCAGGATGAACTGGCCTTTGCTGAAGACTTGGTCCTGGATGAAGAGGGGGCACGGGCAGCTGGCCTTGGGGAGCTGGGGGCAGCTCTGCTACAGCTGGTACGGCGCCTGCAGGCCCTGCGGCTGGAGCGAGAGGAATATGTCTTGCTGAAGGCCCTGGCCCTTGCCAACTCAGGTGAGTCCAGGGCAGGCATCTAGCACTCATCTACAGATCTCCCTGTAAGGCCCCTACCAACATCCCACTTTGCAAACAAGGAAAACTGAGGCCTAGAGAACAGCAACTTTATAAAAGTCAAAAACAAGTGAAGGGTGAAGGCAGGTCCCACACTGCACATAAAAGTTTGAGCCATGCTAATGTGGAAAGGTAGTTTAGTAGGGGAGGTAGAACAAGAAGTTGCCAAATTGAAGGGCAAAGGGTGGGCCTTGGCTCATGGGTAGGAACACTTCTACCAGCTGGACAGCAAGTCCATTATTGGCCCTTTCTTAGGTCTCATGTGCTCAAAGAGGGGAGTTTTGTCCTTTCCTCAAGTGGCTCAGCTCAACAATTCTGGATCCTTCTTTGCAGACTCTGTGCACATTGAAGATGCTGAGGCTGTGGAGCAGCTTCGAGAAGCCCTGCATGAGGCCCTGCTGGAGTATGAAGCTGGCCGGGCAGGCCCTGGAGGGGGTGCCGAGAGACGGCGGGCAGGCAGGCTGCTGCTTACCTTACCACTCCTCCGCCAGACAGCGGGCAAAGTGCTGGCCCATTTTTATGGGGTGAAGCTGGAGGGCAAGGTGCCCATGCACAAGCTGTTCTTGGAGATGCTCGAGGCCATGATGGACTGAGGCAAGGGGTGGGACAGGTCGGGGCGCTGATAGGACCTGCTCAGCATGGGTCAGCTCTAAGAGGGCAGACTAGGGTCTGGGCAGTGCTACAGCCTGCTGGCAGGGCCAGGGCAATGCCATCAGTGCCTGGGAGCAGGCCCCATGCCCTCCTCTCCCCCCTTGTGGGGTGTCAGGAGCTGGGAATGTGAATGCCCAGACTGGGCACAGTGCTGTCCCTTGCAAGCCATAATGTGTCCCCAAGAGTGTAGGGGGCCTTGCGGAAGCCATAGGGGGCTGCAGGGGATGTGGCAGGCAGAAACCCGATCTCAGGGAGGGAAGGGGATGGAGGCCAAAGTCTCCCAGTGGGTGATGCTTTTGCTGCTGCTTAATCCGACTTCCTCTCAAGTAGAGGGGGACTTGGGAGAGCAAAGGCCCCTGCCCCCTTCGCTCCTCTCCTCATCATTTGCATTGGGCATTAGTGCCCCCCTCCTCGAAGCAATAACTCCAAGCAGGCTCCAGCCCTGGGCCCCTGGGGCAGCTAGGGCCCCCCCCATGAGCTCCCATCTAGCCTCAAGGGGTCAGGAGAGTACTGCCTCTATGCCCTGCAGAGCAATAACACTATATTTATTTTTGGGTTTGGCCAGGGAGGCGCAGGGACATGGGGAAGCCAGGACCCAGAGCCCTTGGCTGTACAGAGACTCTATTTTAATGTATATTTGCTGCAAAAAGAAACCGCTTTTGGTTTTGAACCTTTAATGAGAGAAAAAAAAAAAAATACTATGGAGCTCAAGAACACTGTGTTTGGTGTGTCACTGGGTCAAGGTTTGGGGCTAAGTATGACAGGACAACAGAACATTCAACAAATATTGACAGAGTCACAAAACGTCATGCTGGTTTGTCAGTTAGGTTTCTGTTTCCTCATCATTCAGCAACATGTTCGGGATTCCGCGACTGATGGGGAACAGACGTCCAGATTCTGGGCACTGCAAGGTGCCCTCTAGCACCTCCACCTATGGGGGGGGGGTGTTGGGAACAATTGAACACCAGCAGCCTCAAAGTGAAAGGTGGGGGACGCAGATCATACGGTTCTCACCTCTAGCAACACGTGGTGCATCTTCCTCAGAAAGTCCTCATCGTGTTCATACCCCTCAGTCGGCTGTGGGGGCAGGTCCTCCAGGTGCAACTATGGGCAAGAGGCCTAAATCATTTCTGGGCACTCTAATGCCCCGCCCTACCGCAAGCTCGGGACGGGTACAACGGTGAGCCCGCCACCCTTCCGAGGTCTGCGCGGCAGGGTATCTGCTCACGGTATCCGCCGCTTCCAAAAGCGCCGCCCACTCCACTTTAGGGATCATCCGAGCCACGAAGTCTGGGTTGAACTCCACGGGATTTATGCGGACCTCGGTAGCCTGTAGAACGCAGATTTCGTGAGACAAAGATGGGACTCTGGTTCCTCTATCTCGCCCGAGAAAGGGGCAAGAGACCCTTGGCGGCCAGTACCTGGAGGCGAAGGGGGAAGCCACGGGGTCCCACCCCGCGCACATGGGAGCTCAGGAGATTGTGGGTGAGCAGTTTCATGTTGCCACACTAGAACCCAAGTCAGAACCGGAAGAGACGGCCCTAACGCGTCACTTCCGGGGCTGCTTTGTTCTCTGCGTTATTGGACGTCCCGGAGAACCGGAAGTGGCGAATTTGCTGGAACTGGTGCTTAACGGAACACAGTGTGTGGATGATCTGGTTCTGCCTTGCGTTGCTACCGGAAGCGTCTCCACGGGGATTACCATGGCTTAAACCAAACCTCGCTTGCTATAAATCATACATAAAATGCAAATCACATGTAAAATATGTGCAATGCAGAGGCTCTTGTTGATTGTTAGAATAAACCAGTTATACGTACACTGGAGCCTGCTTTTTTTTTGTGGTACGGGAAACCGAACTCAAGATCTTGTGCATTCCAGGAAGGCGCTGCGCCCCTGAGCTATATCCGTTTGTTTTTGTCCCTTGTTTTTCCTTTAAGGAATGGAAACATTGCCCTATCCATAAATTAAGCTTATCTGTAGAGCACGAATGCCTTTTATGCAAATGAGCTGCGCCTCCGCTAAAAGTCCCGCCCCATTTATACACTGCGGCACTGGCCTATCCCCTAATGCAAATAAGCCCTGACTCCGGAAGCCCCGCCCCACATGCTAGCATTTTCGCCTGCGCAGTGAGGGCGGCTCGGCCTTCTGCAGGATCCGTGGGCGGGGAGGTGCAGCGCGGGGCGGGCATAAGGCTGATGAAGTTCTCTGTGCTAGGCCGCCTAGCTTGGTCGGTGCTCAGTGGCAGGGCTGTTCGTCGGTGTGCAGCGGCAGCAGCGAGCCGGCGATCAGAAAGCGGAGCAAGAGGGTGGGCGTGTGACGGGGCCCGAGGTTTCCGCAGCGCCGCCGCAGCTATGGCCCCAATTAAGGTGACCGCTGGCCCGGCTGGGCCTGACCCTTCCCTATCTACCTCAGGCGGACCCGCGCCCCTCGTGGGGGTGTCTCTTTCTCTCCTCTCCTCTGGGCCCCTCCTGCTGCCCTCGAGGACCCTCAGTAAGGCTGCCCCTCAGTCCTTGCCAGTTTAGTATTTTTGTGCCCCCATCTCCTGAGGCATCCCCAAGGCTCTGAAGCTCCCCTCTCAACCATTCCCTCATACATTGTGCGGCATGCAGTGACAGGTCCCCATTTTTTTCAGGCGATCATGTACCATGCATGCCATATTCCACCTTCTGGAAACATCTGTTTCAACCACAGGGCCCCCGCTCAATTAGTATATGCATTCTTCGCTGCACCTTCACATGCTTTTGTTAGTACTATGCAGACTTTGTGCCATCTTCAGATACAGTTGTGGTCCAGTAGATATCCCAGTATTGTCTTCCACACCCACCCCAAAACTGTCTACCCTTCATGGCCGAATGCTACTTTTCTTTTCAGTACCTCAACTTCACTTTGAAGAACTGCTGAATTACATGTCTAGTTTTTTTTTTTTTTTTTTTTTTTTTTTTTTTTTTTTTTTTTTTTTTTGTTTGTTTGTTTGTTTTCTTCCTGGAACTGGGGATTGAACTCAGGCCCTTGTGCTTGCCAGGCAAGCACTTAGTCTACTGAACTATCTCCCCAGTCCCTATAGTCCTTTTTTTGAAACATGGTTTGGCCGAATGCCTCAGCCTCCCCAGCGGCTGACAGTATAGCCCTGTGCCATCACTCCAAAGTTCTGTTTATTTGAACCCTATAATGTGGAGCCATCCTCAGTTTCCTCCCTTCCCCTCACCCTTTCTGAGAACTCCTCCACGTTCTCCTTTCTTCTACATACGGGTTTCTCAGATACTCCCCCACTTCTGAACCTCCTTTCCCTTTTGTCTGCCTCTTCTGATCCCAGGGTGTCCCCTTCCATCCTAAGTGGGCTGGTCACCCACCCCTACACACACCAAGATTCCTTCCTCTGTGGTAGCCCCCACGTGGCTGGACTCCTCCCCTAACTTTCCCAGCTCTCTTTGGCTTGGTGTGGTTGGGACTTTCAGACCTGGCAAGGAATTTGGCCAGCCAGGTTGTCAGGGCCTTCTACCCTACCCCCACCTTCATTTATTCCACACCCATCCCTTAGCCTTGGCAGCATATTTGCACAATGTTTCGACACTTAGGGAGGGAGGTTGCCTCTCCCCTTTTCTGTTGCTACCAATGGGTCTCTTAAGCAGAGCCAGGCTACCTTGAAACCTAGAGGATGTGGAGTAACTGGGAGGTGGAGGGAGGGAACCGGCTGGACTTTCCTGTTGGGTTTCAGTCTTGGCTGGAGCATATCCAGCTGCTAGATTTTGTTCCCTCATTCCGGTTGCTACCATCTGCCCTTACCCAGTGTCCTTCCCTCCAGGTGGGCGATGCTATCCCCTCTGTGGAGGTGTTTGAAGGGGAGCCTGGCAACAAGGTGAACCTGGCAGAGCTGTTTAAGGGCAAGAAGGGTGTGCTGTTTGGAGTCCCTGGGGCTTTTACTCCTGGTTGTTCCAAGGTGAGGCTCTCCAGTTTTTCTAAGTCTTATGTTGTCTTGAGGCAGCTTGCAACAGGTATGTAAAATGGTGAGACAGTTGAGAGAGCAGTTCAGTGACTTCAGGAAATACAAGCAGAGTCAAGACAAAATAATTATTCCAAGAATGTAGGAAAAAAGGACTATGGTGACATTCTGTTGATGCTACTGGATGACAAGCACTCTGGACAGTATGTGGGACTTGGGCAAAAAAGATAGTCCTTAACCTGGGTGTGGTAATACACATCTGTAGTCCTAGCATTCTGGGAAGCTGAGTTAGGAGGATTCCAAGTTCAATCCCAGCCTGAGCAATTTAGTGATGTCATAACCCTGTCTCAAAAAAAAAAAAAAAAAAAGTTCTGGTCATGGGGGCGTTCATGGTTTTGGTCACAGGAGATTTGGATATGAGTTTCCTACTTGCATGAAGGGAATCTAATGGTTTGCACAGTTATCATGCCTGACCAAAATCATTGAGTCAGGGAAGTGAGGAGGGCCTGGAGCTGAAGCAGGGCTGTGGACCAATGCTGTTACTCCTTCACTGACTCTTTTTACTCCTCTTAGACCCACCTGCCAGGGTTTGTGGAGCAGGCCGGGGCTCTGAAGGCCAAGGGGGTGCAGGTGGTGGCATGTCTGAGTGTTAACGATGTCTTTGTGACTGGAGAGTGGGGTAAAGCCCACAAAGCAGAAGGCAAGGTGAGCTGTGGGGTCTGCAGGGCTGGGGCCAAGTAGTAGCTTTTTATGACTTTTACTTTCTGTGTCCTCAGATTCGACTCCTGGCTGATCCTACTGGAGCCTTTGGGAAGGTGCGTGTGTCCCATCACATCTGCCATTGAGCCACTTCCTGTGCCGGACTATCAGAGCAGGGCTTGGAGGAACCTGGTAGTGTGGAGAAAAGCCTTTGGCCTGTGATGGAGGTTCCTGATACATTTCTCCATCTCTCTTCTTAGGAAACAGATTTATTGCTGGACAGTTCACTGGTTCCCCTCTTTGGGAATCGCCGGCTCAAGAGGTAAAAGCCTCAGAGCTGTTTGCGGGGCTTCCCTGAGATTGGCTCCCTTGGCTCCTTCAGGGCTGAGCTGATGTGCCTGCCTGGGTCTTCTCCACAGGTTCTCCATGGTGATAGAGGATGGTGTGGTAAAGACCCTGAATGTGGAGCCAGACGGCACAGGCCTCACTTGCAGCCTGGCCCCCAACATCCTGTCACAGCTCTGAGGCCCAGGGGTAGACACTCGCTCTGCCCTTTCCTGTCATACCTGCCCAGCCTGGACAGAGGGCCCTGGTCCTTCCTCAGCTTCAGCGACATGTTTGGAGTACTGGCCATGTTTCTGCAATTAAACACTTCTGGTTGTCACCTGTCTGCTTGGTGTGGCGTTTGAAAGTAGGGGGATGCTTAACAAGGAATGAGGGGTTGGAGCATCAGCCTAGAAGCTGAGAGCAAGGATGTTGTGGGACTGCAGGCAGCACAGGAAGTTGTGGGCTTGGTACATTCTAGGATGTTTTGGACTTGCTCTGGGCTGCTAACTGGTCTTGTGTGGCCTGAACCCTGGGACAGGAGCCTTGGCTCTAGGCTTCCTCACTGGATCCTAACCCATATCTTTTTAAGCTATAGACAGGTCCAAAGTGCCTTAAGACTAGATGAGTGGCCAAAAGGGCTCCACTGTGGGGAGGAGTGTAGGTGAGGCCTGGGCCACAGTTTGTGGGAGTGGGAGACTAGGAGCCAGGGTTCTTGCCAGGCCTTGGGGAGGGACATTGCAGCCCTGCTCCTAAGCCTTTGTCTCTTCAGCCTAGGAATCCATATGCATGTAGCAAGCAGCAGTTATTAACCCCCTGCTGTGTTTAGGAGGTCACAGGGACAGCCACCTACAGGGCATTTACACAGTGAGGTGTGGACTGCTACTGCTCTGGCTTTGAACTCTGTAGGCTAGGTAGGCCAGGGCTCTGTCCTTATAGTACCAGGGTCCAGGCCACTGCTCCAGGGCAAAGCATGCCCTTCGAGATCAACACTGTGGGGTGGGACAGGGGAATGGGACAACCCCAGGCAGGTGCTGGAATGAGAGGGCTGAGAGGGGCTTCTGCACCCTATGACCAGCTTGGGCCACTGGATTTTTTCCTGGGACAGTGACAGGGCTCACATATGAACCAGGGAGATATATCTGGTAGGCATGAAAAGGCTGTGTGATCATAGTGATGCCCAAGAGGAAGAGGTGAGGCATGTTGGGGCCACTGGCTAACAGTGCAAGGTGGAGGTGTTGGTGGGGCCCTCAGGAGATACCTGGAACCCTACCAGGACCCCAGACATCCAGCCACCTAAGTGCCTGAGATACCAGCCTTTGTCCATGTGGTTCTTTCCCATGACCTGGTTATCCTGAGGTCTTGGGTGGAGACAGGAAAGTGACTTTTTGCTTTCTCTGGCAACCTGTCTTCTCCCTTTGCCCACCGTGGTCTACAGTGTGGTCCTTGCTAAAGCCTTTTTATCCAGGACACCATCTGTCACACTTCTGTCTTGCTGCTTTACTGATTTGTTTATGTATTTATGTATTTATTTATTTATTGAGGCAAGGTCTCACGGTGTTTTTCAGGCTAGATTTTTAACTCACTTATGTAGTCCAAGCTGGCATTGCACTCATAGCAATCTTCTTGCCTCAGCCTTCCAAGTGCTGGGATTATAGGCATATGCCATCACAGCAGGCATCCTCTGACATTTTAATTATGTCTTTTTCTTCTTTCCATTCCCTTTCCTCCTCTCCCCCTCTCCTATCCTCATTTCTTGTGGTACTGTAGATTGAATCTGGGCTAGATAAGTACCCTACCATAGAGCTACATCTCCAGCCCCTAAACGTGTTTTTGACGTCTAATATGGCTGCCTGAATTCCAGCCATCAAATCTGTAGTCAATGGGGCCCGGCAGGATGGCTCAGTGGTCTAAAGCGCCTGCTTAGGAAAGCTTGGGTGGCTGCAGGGACCCCGGTTTGATCCCCGGCACCACATGCTGCGCCAGCCCTGCCCTCAGGGTAGGCTGAGCCAACCATAAAAATAAAACAAACAAAAGTTCTGAAACAAGGAAAAAAAATAATAAAATAAATTTTAAAAAATCTATAGTCAAGCTAGTAAGAACTTCAGATCAGGAGAAAAACATTGGTCAGTGACAACTCTGTGTGTGTGAGTGCATGTGTGTTTTCTAGTACTGTGGATGGAACTCAGGGGCTTATTCATTCTAGACAAGTACTCTTACTACTAAGCTACATCCCAGCCCATTTTATTTTGTTTTATCTTATTTTATTGTGGTCAACTCAGCCTGCCCTGTTGGTGGGGCTGGCACAACATGTGATGCCAGGGAGTGAACCATGGGTCCTGTGCTTGCCTAAACAGGTACTTTAGACTGCTGAGCTATCTTAACCACCCAACCAGCCCATTTTAAATGTGTGTTGTCTATAGATTGTTTTTTGTACTAGGAATTAAACTTAGGATCTGTGTTCTCCAGGCAGGAGCTGTGCCACTAAGCTATAACCCTAACCCTTAAATGTTAGCATTTCCTGTGATGCTCAGGATGGCCTCAAACTTGTGATCCTCCTGCCTCAGCCTCCTGAGTGCTGGGATTATAGGTATGTGTCACCACACCTGATTTGAGAATGATCGTGGTTCCTGGCACATAGATCCCTCTGCCAGGCAGGCAGTCTTGGAGCTGGTCATAAAAGTATTCTCTGACCTGCCTTTATCTGATAGCTTATCCTATTCCAGAAGGTCCTGCCCATGCCTGGGAGGGAGGAAGTCTGAGACACAAACTAAGAGGCATGTGGACAAACAGGCCTGGCTGAGTCTCCCCACCCATCTATTAGCATTAGATCAGATCCTCTTGTTCAGTTACTTTTTTTTAAAATTTATTTTATTTTATTTATTATTTTTATTTTTGTTTCAGAACCTTTGTTTATTCACTCATTTTTATGGTCGGCTCAGCCCACCTCGAGGGCAGGGCTGGCGCAGTATGTGGTGCCTGGGATCAAACCCATTGGCCCTGCAGCCGCCTAAGCTTTCCTAAGCAGGCGCTTTAGACCGCTGAGCCATCCTGCCAGGCCCCTCAGTTACATTTTTTTTTTTTTTTTTTTGTATTTTTGAGACAGGGTCTCGCTATGCAGTTGAGGCTGGCCTTGAGCTCACTTTTGTAGCCCAGGCTGGTCTCGAACTCGCACTGATCCTCCTGCCTCAGCCTCCCAAGTGCTGGGATTACAGGCATGCGCCACCACGCCCGGCCCCCTCAGTTACATTTTTAAAAAAAAATCTATTTATTTATTTGGTATGGGGTCTCTCTACACAGCTCAGACTTGTAGTAATCTTCCTGTCTCAGCCTCTCCAGCATTGGGATTACAGACATGTGCTACCATGCCTGGTTCAGGCATATGGTACCAGGGGTTGAACCTGGGTCCTTGTGCTTGCCTGGCAGGCAGTTAGACTGCCAAGCTGTCTCCCCTGCCCTGTCCAATCACATTTTGACATGGTCGTGTTCCAGTTATGCCTATGCAGTGACATAGCACCACCTCTGCAAAAACCTAAAGGGACAAGGTTCAGAACTTCTTTTTTTTTTTTTTTTTTTTGTGGGACCAGGGTTCGAACTCACGACCTTGCACTTGCCCAGCAGGCACTTGTGCCTCGGAGCTATCTCCCCAGCCCCAAGGTTCAGAACTTCTAAACTGCCAAATCTGCAGAGGATCCTTCTCTCAGAGCTTGTGCTATGTGCATCTTCATCTCTGTCCTTCAGGTTGTTCCAGGGATGGGGTCATCACTAAGTAAAATAAGGGTAGTTTGAACACAGCACAGCTACTTTATTACTAACAGACAAATAACATACACCCTGTCGATATGCTAGGCAAGATGGAGTAGCCTGAGATTTCATCATGCTCCTTAGAATACCGCCCTATCTATCTATCTATCTATCTATCTATCTATCTATCTAAAGTTGAGGTTTTTTTTTTTTTTTTTTCTGGCTCAAGGCCGGGTGTGGGGATTGAACCACCATCCCCTGGGCCTTCTTACTGGGATTGCCTGCGCAGGTGCTTAATCCACTGAGATAACCCAAAAGCCTCCAAAATGCTGCACAATTTGAAACAAGAGGGCTGAGAAGGCAGTCCAGCAGCAGAGTGCCTGCCTGGCAAACACAAGGTTCTGATTTTGATTCCCAGTTCACACACACACACACACACACACACACACACACACACACAGAAAAACCCCAAAATACTCCCTCCTTCCAGAAAAAACCCCAGGAATCATACATTTCTGGAATTTTCAATTTATTACTTTTAGACTGTGGGTGGCTGCAGAGTGAAGCTTCAGATAACTGTAAATCTTTCTTACCCAGATTTCATCAGACAGAACATAGTGCCCCTATAGGCTGCATAGGAGTCTGGAAAGTACCTTTGTTGCAGGCAATCTTGTGTCTAACTAAATCCAGGATGGCTATTACTAAGGAAGAAAGGAGGGGAGGTCATGGATTATTCAAATTGATGTAAAATTATGTATCATAAAATTCACCCTTTAAGTTGTGTGTGGTGGTAGACACCTGTAGTCCCAGCTACTGGGGAGACTAAGGCAAGAAAGTTACAAATTTGAGGCTATCCTGGAGAATTCAGTATGACTCTCAGAATGGGGGTAATGGGGGATGTAGCTCAGTGGTAGAGCACTTACCTAGCTTGTGCGAACCCGACTTCAATCGCCAGTATCACAGAAAGACAAAACAAAAATAAAAATAAAGTGCCCCTCCCTTTAAAAGCATAGAATTCAGTAGTTTCCAGTAGACTTCACCAAGCTGGAGTTTCAGTTTCAATAGTTTCTCCCAGAATGAAGCTGCCTCTCTCTTTGGAGAACTGCAGGCCTCATGGAGTTAAGAGAGGTGTACCCAGATGTCGGGGCTGCCACCTTCTCACTCTGCCCTCACTGTCACTTAGTGTGCTGCCTTCAGGGGACATGTGTGAGTCTTCTCTGTGCCTGACTTCTTCTCTTCCTCCCTCCCCTCCCCCTCTTCCCCCTCTTCTCTCTCCTCCCCTCCCCTCTTCCTCTCCTCCTCCTCCTTCCTCTTTTTCTTCTTCTTCTTTTGTGGTACCAGGGCTAGAACTTGGGAGTTTACACTTGCAAGGCAAGTGCTTATACCACTGAGCTATCTACTGGCCCATTTGTGGGCTTCTTCTGATGGGGATCTAGGGTCTCAGAACTTGGCAAGGGGAGTTTTCTTTATGTATCTGTTTTTCTTCCCTTTTAGGCTTCTACCCATAGTGTGTTCCCAAGTGCAGAGGGATGAGTCTGAGTAGAGTGGTTTTATTAGCCTCTGGAAACTCTGAGGCCCTGGCATATGAGTTGGCCACCCCTTCCCCTTTATATTGCATCAACCTGTTGGGACTTCTTTTTTTTATTTTTTATTTTTTGAGCAGAATAGATTTATTGGGGAGAAAGAAAGCTCTTATCCAAGAGAGGAACAGGAGGGGGACCTGAGTGGGTTGTCCCCAGATTTTGTTTTGTTTTGTTTTTTGTCTTTTTGAGATAGTGTCTCACTCTGCAGCTCAGGCTTGAGCTCACTTTGTAGCCCAGGCTGGTCTCAAACTCGAAATGATCTTCTTGAGTGCTGGGATTGCAGGCGTGTGCCACCACACCTGGCATTCTGAGTTTATTTTCCTGAGCATAATGGACATTTATCAGTCCCTTGATGCTGTCTTTCATATCCATGTGTGTCTTTAATTACCTGAGTGGTTGGCACCCATGGGGCTTGGCCCGGGATCTGCCTGGCTGGCTGAGTGGGTGCTCACTTCAGCTGTGCCTCCCACCTGGGCAAGCAGCAGGGGTGGGGAGAGAGGGTGGGAGGGAGGCAGCCTGGGGACAGCATGGCTCTCTGAGCTCAGAGACTCCTCCCCTGCCCTCCCCTGCCCTCCCCTCCCCCCACCCCTGCCTTTCCCTCCCCTCCCCCTGCCCTCCCCTCCCCTCCCTCC
>PVJA010014513.1:0-33337 GCA_004027025.1 Myocastor coypus | reverse complement strand
TGTGTAAAGGGACTTGCAACGCACTTAACTGATGTGAAATTAGAAGTTAAAATGACTGTATTATAGCGATGGATCTTTAGGCAGGACAGAATCACTGCTAGGGGGACTTTTGGGGTTTGGAAAAGAGGTAGACACTTCCACAAGCAGGCAGCAGGCAGTCACGGTGGCAGGATCAGAGCCCCCAGGCCACTCAGCACGCACCAGACACTCAGGAGCCCCCTCCCCCAGCCGAGGCACAGACAGCTTGCTTCAGAGCCTGCAATGTGTTTTCAACCCTACCCGGGTCAGACTGCATTTTTCCATAGTATGTTTATGCCAGCGGTGAACTAGGTTGGGAGACACAGGCGGAAGTGACGTGGACAGGCTATGTAAAGGAAACGAGAGCCCTCAACGAGAGCCCTCATCTCTGCACAAGCGCATGGCCTCACCTCTCCAGAAGGCCGGCTAAGCTCTGGAGCTCGGCGGCGCGGTCCTCGGCCCTGTAGACCAGGTCCACCATTTTCCTCTTGGACATCTGCATGACCAGGCGGTCCACGTGGCTCCTGATCTTGGCCGCCCACAGGAACAGCTCATCACGGTGCTGCTCCACCTGCTGCAGGGGGCATTAATGCTGCGACACCCGTGCTCCCACCCGACAGGACAGGCATGTGCAGGGCTCCTAGGAACCCAGGGGGCCTTCCCAGCTGGCACTTACTGCCGAAGCATTTTGCAAGCTGTCTGCCTGGGCCGTGGCAGCATCCAGCAGGCCCCTGCCACCAGCGACCAGCTCTGAGGTCTCGTTCTGCTGTTCCAGAAGGTGCAGCTTTCGGTCCTGCAGCCAACAGTCACTTTTTAGGGTCACCTTGTGGGAGCAAGTCAGTATCTCTAGCTACCCATCAAAGCCCATAAGCAGAGCTGACTTCAGGAGCAGCTACAGTGACCCCTCCGCTTAGAGTGGTGGGTGGCCAGGTCCACGCAGAAGGGTGCCAGGGGACTCACCCTGAAATCACGCAGGTTGGCCTCGCTGAGGAGCAGCAAGCGCGTGCTCTCCTGGGTCCGGGCCTGCGCCTCCTGCAGCAGCTTCCCTGCCGCCTGCAGCCCACTGCTGTGCCTTGCAAGGAGGCGACTGGCTGCTTCCTTCAACCCTTCCAGCTCTTCCTGCGGCTGCTGCAAATCCTGAACGGCAGACAGGACGTCCTCGGCAGCCCTGACAGAGACAGACACTCCGCACAGTGAGCCACTGAACAGCGGAGCTCCCATGTCTGGGCTGGGCGGGGAAGGGGATTTTTAAGATGTTCACACACGCATGCCTGGTTCCCCCTGAAATTCCAAGTGATACATTCTCATCTCTTAGAAACAAGAAGACCATCAAGGATAATCTCAGAAACAGCAGGCTTATGCTTTATTCTCTCTTTTTTTTGTATTTAGTACAGGGTCTCACTGCACAGGTGGGACTGGTAGTGACCCTCCTGTTCTCAGCCTCCCAAGCATGTGCCACCACACCCAGTCTCAGTCGCCATCTCAGTGTGGGGTGGGGCTGGCAGGGTGGGGACCGAACCTCAGGCCCTGCGTCTGCCTAAGCAGGCGCTTTAACTGGCTGAGCCATCTGGCTAGCCCTATGCTTTATTCTTAAACTATCTTCATGCACCAGCTTATCTGGACTCAAAAACCTGGACTACATCGCACGTCAGGGATGGCAGCTGCAAGCTTTCATTGCAACACGGTGTGAAATTGAAAGAAGAAGGCCGTCCTGTGTTCCCTGATTTACCAACTGCTTTATGTGACACAAAAGGGTTTTCTGTAGTTGGTTAGCTTAAGAAGCAGGTTTCCTGGAAGCTTGCAAGATTGCTTACAAGACGTATTAATGCTATTACTAAATACACGCTTTGGTAAATCAAAAGGTAAGTTTTTCCTATTCCTTTATATAAGTCACTACAGTTCTTCCTTAAATCCATTTTGAACAAGGAGCTGCACAGAACAATGAAATTTCACATCACAAATCCTTGCCGTGCTTATGTCTATCCCCACTGATTCTCTGCTTGAGGGTGCCAGCAACCTTGGAAACAGCCTTGAAAATTGCCCCATAAACTCCCCCTCTTCCACTGCACCAGAGTTTGGGCTAGAATATGGCAGAATGCATTTGTCACCATGGGTACCGGCCCGGTGACATCATCAGAACAGCATCAGGAGTTCCTCCCAGTTTTACCACTTCCAACTCCAGTGAGGACACTCGGCAGCAAAGCAAGCAGCAAAAACTGAAGCAGAGCTCACAGATCACAGAGCTGGGCTCTGAGCCCTTGTAAATAAAATCTCTCTCTCCCTTCCTTCCCCCTCCCTCCCTCCTTCCCTCCTTCCTCTGGAAAGGTTCCTAGGCTATAGTCCCTCCTACAGACTGGACAGAGAAATCAGCGATCTGATCATGTGATTGCTACCTTTACCCAAAGAGATGGAAGAGCAGCTGTGATTCTGAGCAAGGAGCTTGTGGGCCTGCCCACGGGGGAGGGTTGGGGTACCCTTCCCTCCCCCTTCCTTCTGAATTTACTCTCCCCCAAGTCACCAGGAGCTCCCAGTTGGCAAAAGACTGTTATTTTCTCTACGTCCACAGAGCCTGGGGCCATGCGTCCACTCTGTGAGCCACCCACATGTGCTGAGCAGGGGCGGGTGAGGGTGGGGGGGCCCCAGCCTATAGTCACTCCTCAGGACCTCAGAGTGGGGAGAAGGCAGGCTCTCAGGACATGCCCTGTGGACCTTTCCTGCTGGGCCCATCTCCGCCCTGCCCCCAAACTCTCAGTAGCCTCCGGGCCCCAACTGATGCTGAGGACTGTCCCCAGCCCTCCCACTGCAGCCCCTCCTTCTGAGCCATCCCGGCCAAGCACAGCAGTGCACCGATGATGCCCAGCACCCAGAGGAGGAGCACACCCGACTCCAGTGAGCTGCTGGGAGAGCGCACAC
Source organism: Myocastor coypus (assembly GCA_004027025.1). Lineage (NCBI taxonomy): Eukaryota > Metazoa > Chordata > Mammalia > Rodentia > Myocastoridae > Myocastor > Myocastor coypus. Next base: position 30,406 of record PVJA010014513.1, on the reverse strand, counting down.
TGCTTCCAAGGATAAATTGTAGAGGCCGGGTGTGGCGAGGCATGCCTGGAATCCCAGCGCTTGGGAGGCTGAGGCAGGAGGATCATGCGAGTTTGAGGCCAGCCTGGGCTACAAAGTGGGTTCAAGGCCAGCCTGAACTGCATAGCGGGGCCCTGTCTCAAAAAGGCAAAACAAATAAATAAATATATTGATGAAAATAATTTGCAAATGCAATAAAAAATCCTCAAAAGGCAATTTCTTTCACTAAATGGTTCTACTTTATATCTACCCTGATAAGATAATGACCTGAAGTAACGGGAAAATATATCATCTATCTATCAATCTATCTATCTAAGTATGTAATTATTTGGTATTTACATAGAGATATCTAAGAAAAAATAGAAATAACTGCATCAGATGTCCACCCTTAACATAGCAAACAATGGATAGTTTATATATGTCACTAGACAGCACCTGCCCCACAAGCACAAGGTCCTAAGTTCAACTCCTGGTACCAAAAATAAATAAATGTGTCACCAGAAAGAACAGAGTTCCAGCGAGGTGCCATGTTGAAATATAACTCAGCAGAGGGACAGCTCTTGCTATGGTCTCACATAACAATTGTGGAAATCCTAAGAAAAAGCCCAAGAGTAGCGCCCCGCTCCCTGCAGCTGCGAGGACAGGCTGTGGGGTCCATCAGTCACACCACGGCTCTTGGCGAGGGCCTGCAAGCTGAGTGTGAGCTGTCAGGCCCAGGGTCTCAGTGTCTGTCCCAGGGCTCACAGCTGTGTGGACAGAATGCAGCTTTACCTTGGAGGAGACGCTTGTGCTTGGCCTGACAGGTACAGCACCACCAAGCCCTGCTGTCTGCAGCACCACTCAAGAGTCGCAGAGAGGCCCTGACCAAGCAGCGCAGAGACAGGCCGTGCCGACCACGCGCACGGGCAGGGCCAGTGCCCAGCTGCTGGCCTGCCCCCTGCCCTGGCCGGCCCCGCCTCCTGCAGCACCCACTTGCCGAGACTCTTCTCCTTTGCTTCTCCTTCACCCCAGCGCCCTGTGCCCCAGCTCCGCCCAGAGGGCGTGAACTTACTGGAGCTCCAGGGTGGCATTGTGGTGCAGCTCGGCAAACTGCCTTTTCCGCATAGTCTGCAGCAAGGATGCAGTGTTTTGCCGCATGTCCTGCAGTGTCGAATTGGGCAGCTGGAAATCCTCGTCTAGAGTCTGATTTACATTTGTGGCCTTTGCAAGGACTTCTGTGGAGAAAATGCGCCGGCTCTTTAGTCCGCTCCTGCAAGGGTGCCCGGGCCCTCCCTGCTGCCCTCCCACCTGTGTGCCCGCACTGGGCATTTCCTAACACTCCCACGAGCCGGGGCTACTGACTGGCGTGGCTCTCTGTCCCAAGCACCCACAGGGGCAGGACTGTATGCATCACTTTCCCTGTACACAAAGCTCCTGGATAAACGCATGCCACGCGGGTAAACCACACTTTTCGTTAAATACTTGGAGTTGTAATAACTTCCTCCATTTCTGCGCTGCAGTGCCTGCTCTGTGCTGGACGCCGCGCTCTTTAACCTCCAACACTATAATCCCCCAAAAGCCCAGACAGAGATCCTGATAGCTAGGAGGCTTCGGGGAGCCAGTGAGACCCGAGAGGACCGAGTGAATTGCACACACTAGTGGCGTGGGGTGCTCAGGCATCCAATGGAAGCCTCACATCCTGTGAGCTCCTACTTGGGGGACAGAGTGGGAGGGACCTGTCCAACTTCGCCTTAATGGGCCTGGAGAATTAGGGTACAAATGCGAGCCATACACAGAGTAGGGAAGGAACTGTGTATTGTTTGACAGAGAATCCCTTCAGCTAAGAACGACAGCCTGGATATTGCAAGCACCCCAAACTCAGGAGTATTCCATTCCTCTGGCTCTAGCAAGGCCAGCACCAACACATGCATCTGTTTGCGGTTCCTCAAGGGACTATGGCTCTTCTCAAACAAGCAGAACCCCCAGCCCCACCCCTCTACCTCTTATGCGCCTCTGCAGCCGCTCGACCGACGCAGCGAGGTCCCGACTTCCCTGCAGGATCTCCTCGGTGGCTCTCCCCACCTGCTGGCTCCGTGGGAGCACTCTGGCAAGCTGGCGGAAAGAGGCCTCAGGTCAGCGGCCTGAGACGGCACTCAAGCTCTGGGCTGCACTGCTTCCTGGCCATGGCAGCACAGGCAGGGCTGCAGGACCGGCTTGGAGGGCAGCCCCTGACCTGGCTCTCACACCCTGTGCACCGAGCACACACAGTCCAGAACACACAGCAATGATACACGTGTGTGGTCATGGAAACCAAGGTGAGTATTGCTAGGTCAGAAACCCACTCAGAGGTTAATGAACTAATCTACTCCTTATTCAGCATAAGGAAAATCATAGCATGCTTTTTTTTTTTTTTTAATCTTTTTGAGACAAGGTTTCGCTATGTAGTTCAGGCTGAGCTCAGCTTGAGCTCACTTTGTACTCCAGTCTGGCCTTGAACTTGCATGGATCCTCCTGCCTCAGCCTCCCCAGTGCTGGAGTTGCAAGTGTGCACCACTAGGCCAGGCAGACAGGACTTTCATAAGCAGGGGAGCTGACCAATGCAGCACAGAATCCCCCCCCGTTCTCTGCCGGAAGACCTCAGGAGCCAAGGGCAGTCCCACATTACTCAAGCAAGCGGCAGGGATGCGTCCTAAAAAGACATTCCTAGATTGTGTCACCGTGCAAATGTCACAGTGTGCTGAAACATACTGGATGGTGCAGACGGCGACACACACCTAGCTGTGTGTACACAAACGTGTCACGTATGTGCCATGCACACAACAGACCCACACTGTGGGGCACCCCTGCAGCTCCCAGGGCCACGATGAACAAAATCATCTGAGGCTAAATCAAGCACAAGAGAAAGTGGAGCCCTGCAGATACTCCATGCACGGGCAAGAGGGACGGGCACACCTGGAACCTGGCTGAAGGCAGGAGTACTGAGTCCAGGCTGCACGATGAGACCCTGTACCGCATACACGAAAAAACCAACCAACCAACCAGCTAACCATATCTTTTTTATCCATTTCTTAGTTGATGGACATTTCTGGTTATTTCCAAGATTGAGCTATTATAAATTGTGATGCTCTAAGTATTGGTGCACATAAGGTACGTTTTTAGTTCTTTTGGAAAAATACCCAGCAAAGAAATGGCTGGATTGAATAAGACTGCTTCTCATAGTTTTGGGTTTTTTTTTTTTTTTTTTTTTTTTTTTTTTTTTTTTTTTTTTTTTTTTTTTTTTTTTTTTTTTTTTTTTTTTTTTTTTGTCTTTTTGAGACAGGGTCTCGTTATGCAGTTCAGGCTGACCTTGAGCTCACTTTTGTAGCCCAGGTTGGTCTCAAACTCGCACCAATCCTCCTGCCTCAGCCTCCCGAGTGCTGGGATTACAGGCGTGCGCCACCACGCCTAGCAATGGGTTTTTTTTTTTTTTTTAGGAAATCTCCATGTTGATATTTGCAGTGGTTCTACCAGTCTACATACCCACCAGCAGTAGAGAACAGCTCCTTTTCCCCACAGTCACTGTTTGATAATTTGCTATTAATTAAACTTCTATTTTTGGAGGGGGTACTGGGATTGAACTCAGGACGTTGTGCTTGCCAGGCAGGCACTTACTTTACTAAGCCTAGCTAGAGGCTAGTAAACTGCCTTGCCTAGTCAAATTTCTTGATTAATAGCCATTTTTTCTCTGGTAAGCTGGACTCTGGCTGTTGCTTTAATCTGCACTTCTCCAAGCAGCAATGATGTTGAACATTTTCATATATTTATTCGCTACGTACATTTTACCTGAGAAGTGTATGTTCACCTCAGGTGTCCATTTTTTGATTGGGTCTTTGAATTTTGCAGACCTGGCTTTTTAAAAAGCACTTTGCATGCTTTAGCTACGAGCCCTTCACCTGAAGGACACTCTGCTACGACTTTCCCCCCAATCCCTCATTTCACTTTCATTCTGTTGGTTTCTTTCTCACGTGCAGAAGCTCTTCTGCAAGATGTGATCCCAGAGGCTGATTATTTGATGTATTTCCCATGCAGTCTGGTTTTGGATCCTGAACTTTCTGCCTAGTCCTATGTCTTCAAGATTTCCATTTACTTTCACCTCCAGTAGAGTTTGTGTTTCCGTTCTGACATTTGGATCTCTGATCCATTTTGACTGCGGTTTGGTTCATGGTGACGGACATGGGTCTAGTTTTAGGCTTAAGTATGTGGAGAGCTGGCTTTTTTCCAGCACCACTTATTAGAGAGGCTGTCTCCTTCCAGGGAACATGCTGGCCCCTTTGTCAAACACAAGGTCACTGGGTGTGCCTGGAGTTGTGTCTCAATCCTCTAACCTGAAGGAATGGTTCTTTACTTTCTCAAAAATATAAAACATGACTCAGACCAGGCTTAAGGGTGTGTTCTACTCGACACCACAGGACCCTTCTCTCCCCACGCAGGAGGGAACTTACTTTAATCAGCGTCTCGCTTCACATCTAATATCTGCTTCAAGGGAAGCCCCACCCAAGCCCAGAAGTTCCTCTCAAACCTTCATGAATCCTAAATTCACCCCAGCCAGCAAATACATCAAGGTGTGAAGCTGTCCCTGCGATTTGTAAGTGACAGCTTTAAATCTGACCGTGGGACACCCACATGTGCACACAGGGAGACTTTGTGGGACCACTGAAAGCCATTTGTCTGGCATGACCCAAACAGAACAAAGAACTGGCTGCTGTCAAGGTTCCCTTAGCAGGGGTCAAGGTCAGAACTGCCCAGCCTGAAGCCAGAGAGGGGTGGATACCATGCACATGGAGACCCGGGTGGTCCTCTCCCAGCTCAGCCTCAGGAGCATCAACAAGGTCCTTGAATCCCACCGGCCCCAGGGCTCAGAGAAGACAGGGGCGTCCAGCTGCAAGCAAGGGTCCCAGCAATGGACACAGAATCAAACCAGGACCTTTCCTACAAGCCTTGGAAGCCACTAGGTGACAAAGTCTCTGCTCCAAGGGACCTGGCTGCTCACCTGGTCTTGTAGGTCATCCGTTTGCTTTGCAACAACGTCAAGTTGGATTTCTGCCAAATTCTTTGGGGACTTTTCTTTTAGTAAAGATTCCTAAGAAGAGCAAAGGGAACATTTGCAGTGCTTCCAAATAAAGTGTTTTTCTTATCAAAGACTCACCTGATTTCTTTTTCCGTTCACAGAAACTCTCTTCATCTTGAAGCTGTCTTGTAAAAACAGCAAACCACTTCCCCTGAGCTTCATTCACAGCTTTATGGTACACACCGCCTCCTCTTTTTTTAAATCAATTTAGTACAGGGTCCACATGATCTCACTACATAGGTTGGAGTCATAGTGACCTTTCTGTTCTCAGCTTCCTAAGTGCTGGGATTACAGGCATGCACCACTACGCTCGGTCTCAGTTGCCATCTCAGCGTGCTCCTGGGGCAGGGCTGGCACAGCACGCCACCGATGGAACCCTCATCCCTGGGCTCTGCCTAAGCAGGCGCTTTAGTCCTCTAAGCTATCTGGCTGGCTCTTCACACCACCACCTTCTGCACGGTACTTACTGAACAGGCATAAAGTTAAAATCTGGCGATTTAAGCACAGTTGGAAATGGCTACAATTCTTAGACAAAAGTCTGGTTTTATTTAACTGATCTAAGTCATCCCTCTTAAGCATAATAGCCAAGTTTTTTAAATGCTTACTAGGCTAAAACTCAAGAACATGTTCAATAAGGAAGAACCTTCAGCAGTATTAAAAAGGAAACTGCTTCCACGGTATCACCACCTTGTTTACCTCTGTCACTGATCCGCTACAGCAATGCACTGCTGCAGTTCTATTACTGAGGGGAGGGGCTGAGTCACTCGCCAAGATCAGCAGATTGGCAAATATTGACAAATAATACTAGTGCCTTATAAAAACATACTAAGCCACATGAAAGGCTGGTCGACAGGTTTACATTAGAAGAAGTCATTCAAGATTAGTTAACATTGAAATCAGGCACTGCTTCACTTGATAAATTTAAAAATTTAAAACAGTTTCACACCTGGGGCCCAAACTAACAGAGAATACAACTCGCTGTGTGTATAAAGGTTAGAAAAAAGAGTTCCCTAGTCCGGCCGGGCTTGGAGATCCACACCTGTCATCCCACTATTTGGGAGGCTGAGACAGGAGGATTGCCACAAGTTCGAGGCAAGCTTGGGCTACAGTGTGAGACACTGTCACAAGAAATAAAGGTAAAATAACAAACCAGAATAGGAAATCCCACACAGGTATACACAAAGGATTCTCAGCCTTCCTTTCATAGTTACAGAGAAAGGGCCATTGTGAAGAAGAATGGGTCCCCAAACCAGACCCATCTCAGATGCCCAGGGAAACAGGAGGTCTAGAAAAGGCTTTTCTAGGTAGTGTTCATGTCAAGCCACAACACAGAGCTATGAAGTACAGCTGAAGAATTAGATCTCTTCCCGATTAGAACTGTGTTATGATCTGTGTCTTGCCGTCCTCCCAAATCCTCACACAGTCATGGGGCGGGGACTTCTAGAGTTTGAGACTAACTCATGGCCCACTGGGATTATGTGCTTCAGTACTGCTGGGATTATGGGTGTGTGTGCCTTCCCCAGCCTGGGGCAATAGCCTGAATGTGTAAGAGAGACAGAGATTGTCCGTCTGTTGCCTCTGTCGCGGTTGTTGCTGTCCTGTCGACATGAACTGCATGCTCTCTGCCCTGTTCCATTCAGCCGTGGGTCAGTTGAATATGGACTGGAACCTCCAGTAACTGTGAGCTAAATAAACCTTTCCTTCCTTCATCTTGGGTGTCGGGGATTTGTCCCAGCAACGACAGAAAAGTAACAGATAAACTGCAAGTGCTGAAACTGGACGCTGCCCTCTATGCCCGCCTCCTACGCTCCCCTCCATTTTCACCAGACCTGATGAGGCATCAATGTGGGCCTTTCTGGGAGAAGGAGTGGGGGGGCACTAGGTAGGGTGAACACATGGGACAGAAAGTGGCTTTGTGGGAAGCAAAGGGGACATTGTCCAGAGGAGCTGCACCGCGCCAGGACAGCTGCCTCTCTAGCCCCAGACGCTTCACCTAGAGAGGAGCCCATGGGTACGCCTGGCTGTCGGAGTCCTTGGGGTCCACCTGCCCCCAGAGCCATGACTGTGAGAGACTGCAAAGTCTCAGTTGCTGTGCCCTCCAGTCAAGGCTGAATGCAAGCCACACAATGGCCAGGTGGGACGGTGGTGGCTCCACTTTGGAGGACTCTCATCTCTCTGTGTGTACCTACCCGGAGGTGTCTGGTTGTATTTTCCAGGTCTGACAAAACTCCATATGGGGCAGGGAGGATCCCGGTGAGGTTCACGGAGAGAATGGCATCGCGGGCGCGGTCCAGGTCCCCCAGGAGCACGCCCACACAGTCATCATCGCAGGCTGGGAGAGAGGCAGGAGCATTATGGCCGCAGAGAAGGAGTCCTGTGTCCCCACGCCCGGGAGCCACTGCACTGAGCCAAGGGGCCACAGACCACGCCCGTGCCCGGTGCCATGCAGGGGATCTGGCTAGGGCCAAGTGCCTCTTCTCATGTGGGGGACTCTGAGCTCAAAGCAGGGATTTTCTGAGGTTGTGTGGAAAGGACAGGCTGAGTCCACACATGGCCTCAGGTGTGTGGCCTTCACGGGGCCCTGGCCCATCTTCCACTCAGGCCAACCACAACGAATTCCAGCTGCAGCCCAGCTGGGCCTTGCCACTACAGCCACCACAAGGTCAAAGGAAGGACACAAAAAAGCAGCAGGGAGGCTCTGCTCACAACAAACACGGAAAAGCGCAGCAGCTCTCAGCACGCGGTCTTCATCCTTTTCTCTGTCCACACCCCACCCAGCTATCCACCCACCCCTGGCCACCCAGGACTGCCGAGACACTGATGTCCCACATTCACTGGAGAGGTGAACCAGCGTGGGGAGCCCAGCAAGGAAGCCCGCGGCGACAGTCCACTGCTAACACCAGAGACCCGTGGGTGCTCTCTTCTCTGAGCTGACTGATCCTTGGCTCCCCAATGAATGCTGCTGAAGGTGAAGGTCCTGGACTGCTCTGAAGGCTGCAGACACCAGGGGTAGCATCCTAGGACCTCCTGCCCCAGCTTGCCAACGACCGACCAAGGCTTGGCTTCATTACAGGTGAAACTACAATCTATGCTCAGTTAAAATAACAAAGTAAAACATAAAATCAAACAAGACAATCAGGCCACAGGGACTGGGCTCTCCTCAGCAGGGGAGAGCATCCCAGAGGGAACCCCCACGTCACCCTGCAGAAAAGAAGACACTCACAAACACAGGTGCTGTCCACCAGCAGATGCCTTGGCTGGCAGCTGTCACATTGCAGCCCCATGGCCCCAGGTCTGCAAGCACACTGTCCGGATAGGGGGTCGCAGTCTCCATGCGTGGAGCCCTGCGGGCTACAGGCACACTTTTGGCAGTGGCCGCCCAAGGTTCCAGGGTTCCCATAGTAGCCCACAGAGCACCTGCAGCAAGACATGGGATACAGATATTAGGGGCAGACAGCGTGGGCCACACCAGCCCTCACCAAGATGTGATTATCCCTGCAGGACGAACACAGAACCCACACTCTGCCCAGGCGACCCTGCTTTGGGACACCATGAGGTCCCCATCAACTGAGTACATACAAATGGATAATGAGTCCACTGTGGATGCATATGAGATGCTACAGAATGCTGAGACATCTCCCTGGGACAGTCCCACCATGTACCTTTCACAATACCGGCCCTCGTAGCCCATAGCACAGGCATTGCACCGGAAGCCGCCATCAACTTCCACGACACAGCTGGGACTGAAACTGGAAGAAACGTTTTGTCCTTGAATTTGGAGACACATAACTTCAACATTTTCTTCAGGTGCTTATCTACTGCCTCAGCAGTTCTGGGGTTGAGCAATGATGCAGGATGACTGGACGAGCTTGTCAGAACTAAAATGGTTGGGTGGAGCCAGTGAGAGCCGAGGTAAGCGTACTCACGCACCCATGCCATCGACATACGTGTGAGCATGCCTTGCACAGGCAGAGAGGGTCCTTCTGCTGAGAGCCACGGAGGTGCAAAGGCAAAGCCCGACCCTTGGGACGATACCCAGTGACCCAGGAAGCTTCCCGGGGAGGCAAAGTTCTCCTGCTGAGATTTAAGGCAATAATGGGAGGAAAGAAACAGCCAGCTGGAAGTGAACAGCCGAGGTGGGGGCGTCAGTGCTGGCCTAGTGGGAGCAGACTCAGAGTCCCCAAGGGTGACAACTCCGCCCACGTCCCCCTCCTTAAGGACTCTGTCCCTCCTACTGCACAAACTGAACATCTCAGGCACCAAAGCTGAGCCCGGAGCTTGCAAACATCTGACTCCAAACCCAACCACGCCTGTCAGGGATCAAGCCTGGACCTGTGTGAGTCAGCAGAAGTCCAGCAGGGCTCAGCCCTAGCCTGCCCTGGCTTCTCCTTCCTCCTTAAATAGTGAAAGGATGGACTTCTGCAGACACACAGCTACCCAGATTCTGACAGTGCCGGAAGGCTCCAGAGCTCACTACCTCTTCTCACAGTGTACTGGCCTCCTCCTGCCAGTGCCACTGCCAGTGTCAGCTCGGGACAGCTAGCAACTTAGGGATGGAAGAAATAAACAGAGTGACAAGCTCCCCTCCCACGCGCTCCTCCAGATGCGCTCAGCCACGTGCCCGCAGCCACGGACGCTCACGTGGAGATGAGCTTTTTCCGAGATGGCACCGCACTGTGTATTCAGTTGTAGATTTCTGGGTTAACCTTTGCCCGGCAAGGGCCCCATTCTGGGAGGGTATCTCCTATGGAGCTGTCGGCATCCAGGAGACCCGTCCCTGTGTCACTGTAGGCAGGTCTACCAGCTGCCTCCCAACTGCTTGCGAGCATGGGCACGGAAACAGATACCCACTCTGCACATGTAGGCATCTCTGTGGCACTAACCACGGGAACTGGGGTTACAAGCCAAAATCTACATATACATTTAATTTAAAAAAGAAGCCTGGGGCTGGTGAGATAGCTCAGTGGACTAAAGCACCTGCTTAGACAAGCGCAGGGACCACGGTTGCATCCCCGGCACCACACGCCATGTCAGCCCCTCCCCAGGACGTGCTGAGCCAGCCAGAGTCTGGGCACAGTGGCACATTTCTGCAATCCCAGCATTGGGAAGGCTGAAAGCAGGAGAATCACTAAGAGTCTGAGGTGCAAAGTGAGACTCTACAACAACCAAATACATTTAAAAAAAAGTAAAAAACACAACAAAAGTCAGGATGCTTGGTAGTTTACAGGGACGCATATGTGATTCCTCTCACTTTCTTCTCATAATCAAACACTGCTTACTTGGGGAGACAAAAAGAAGCTTTAAACAAATATCAAAAAGAAGGCCTCCCTTTAGGCCACCACGCCTGGGCATTTGATCTGTGTTCCATGGCTTTGCCGCTGCTGTAAGTGGCAGTGCATTGTTTATGAGTAACACTCTTCATCTGAACAACAGAAAACGCACTGACGTTTTACTTCCTGCAGCAAGCCTACGCAAGCATCCTGCACAGGGGCCAGACAGAAGCCTGCTTTGTCACCAGGGGGCTCTTTCACACCTTGAGATCACCACTCCACAGAAAATCTAAGCCTGTTGTTCCCTTCAGTGAAACAGAAACCAGATTCTTTTGTGTCATTAATCAAACTTAATAACAATTCCTCCCTATGCAAACTGGACACGCAGCTGGGGGCCAACAGGAATCTTCAGTTTCACTGTAACTCCCAAGAGCATCGCAGATGCTTTGCTTAGAGAGATTTCCCTAAGGGAGCGTGCGTCTCCTGAAGCCAGCTGGATCCACACAGCAGGGCACTAAGGAGGACCCAGGGCGACACTACGAAGGGCAGGCAGGCTGGGCGCCGCCTGCGAGCTCACCTGGCAGGGTGGTGGTGGGGACAGGCGCAGGGGGCGCAGTCGTGGGCAGTGCCGGTCACCGTCCCATAGTAGCCGGGAGCACACAGCTCACAGTGGTCCCCAGCGGTGTTGTCCCGGCACTTCTGCAGTTTGGAGTTGCAAAGGAGAGACAGTGGGAGATGGTTAAAAGTGACGCCAGCGGGTGACAGCTTGGCGCGCGGTGTACCTTCCTTCTCCCTCTATCAGTTCTTCAGGAAGGTGGGGGAGGGGTGTGCCTTATGGGAGCCACAGGCTCTGTGGCCTTCACTTGTCCTAAGGCCACATTCCCTGGGGCAGCCCAGACATGAGTAGTGTGCTCATCCCAAGGAAAGCAGACACAGGGCCCACGGCAGAAGGCTTTAGAACAGCAAAGCACAGATCCAGGATAAATGGTGATCTCAGAAGTGACACCATGCACTCCCTGGCTCCAAGGATGACAAGTGGGCACTGGGAGTGGCAAAGTTAGGAGGCAGGGTGGGAAGAGAGAGCACAGGTGCAGAGCACCGCCAGGATTCCAGGAAGGCTGATGGCTTCCACTGGGCCTGGGGTCCTGCTAGGAGAAACAAGGCAGTCTCTAAACTAGGTGATCACAGGACTGTCACCGATGATGGCTCAGAATCTTCCCATGCTCAGTGTGTCACGGTGCATCTGAGGCGATGGAAGGGACACAGGCCGCAGCCCTGAGCCAGCCCCAATCTTTCCTCCCGGGTGGTGAGGACGGAGAGGAAGCCCCTGGGACTGGGTAAGAAGCTACGTCAGAAGCTCCTTTTATGTTAAAAAGAAAAAAAAAAAGTAGCCCAGAAATTATCATCTTCAACTTGGACTCCTATTTCAGCTGATGCAAAGTGATCTCCCTGGGATTCACGTGGCCCCTCAAAGAGACATACTTTTAAAGTGACACGTGTGACCTCTTCCTTAATACACCCTGGGACGCCCGTTTTCCAACACAGACCAGGGCTGACTGGGAGCTCGGGTTGGGGAGCACAGCAGCAGAATTCCAGCTTCTCCCTGGCTGAGGTTCACTGTGCCTGGAGCACTGCCCCGCCATACGATGGTTCCTGGTCTTCCTGGTTCCCCGTCCTAGAGAACTGAGGCCCCACTGCCCCAGTGAGTGGTGGAGAAGCGGAGCGACCAGGTGCGGGATGCAGCAGCCGCTGTGAGCGGCACACACCGCACACCTACCAACGTCTCTGATGCGTGCAAAGGCTCAGCTACGTCTCTCACAGGGAACGGCAGGGGCAGAAGGGTCCTGAATACTCTCCTGCACCTCGGTCTTTCCCTCCTGGGTCACACCTGAGCCAACAGCTTTCTAGTAACACCAAAGGCCCACTGACACAAAGCGGGAGACTATTTTACTGACAGAATCAGACCCTTGGCCGTGGTGGTGCCAACCCCACAACACCAGGTAGGTGGCATCTAAGGATCCTGCTTCCAGAAGTGATCAGAGTGGAGCGGCCCTGGGGCGTGAGGTCCACGTTGGAGGCATACGTGTGTACGCGGGATCCCTGCTCCAGGTGGACGTTGTTGGAACGGCACTGGTGACAAAAGGTGACTGTGCATGCAGAAGTCACTAGGGACAGAGAGAAGTGCCTCTGCTCAGCAGCTCGAGCCTAGCAGAGAGCAGTGCCAACGTGGTCTCCACGTCGGGTCCTCTGACGTGAGCGTGGCCTTTGTCAAGACAGCCATACTGAAGTACTGGGCCTGGGCTGGGTCTGGGGGCGGGGGACGGGAGCTCCTGGTGAGATCCAGCACCATCCAGCAAACTGCTGCCCCCAGGGCCCCACAGATTCCTGCCTCTGTTTACCCCAGGAAGATTTCTTTTGGAGTTCTTGGCCTGGGTTAAGCAGGTTGTGTCACTTGTAGTGCACACCATCAATGAACTGACGACCTGCTAATTTTCTTCCTGTGAACCTTGGCCAGGAAAGGTAAGGCGGCGATTCCATGTCCTAGGGGGACTCGTCTTGTTGCACCTCCATTACCAAGTAAAAGGTGAACCAGGGAAGAGCCCATGAAACCTCCTTTGCTGTGACCTCAGGGTCTCTGAAGGGGCCAAGGCGCAGCCCCTGTTAATTCCATGTGATTCTGTCTCACTCTAGTGCCTGAAATACTGCCCTGATGTCCTCACACAGGACTTCCGCTGCCCTCTTAGGCCTTGCTGTTCCTGGGGTGTGGTCCGATGAGAGACCAAAGCGTCTGATCGTGCTGCAGCCACGTGGGCTCAGGCAGCCCGGACCGGCCTTCCCTGCAGGACGAGAGGCCTCTCTGCCCACAGGAAGCACCATCAGCAGTGCTTCCTACATGTCCAGGGTTACTTCAGTAACATCTGGACACCAGAATTTACCCATGACTGTGGCTACAACGCTTCTGCTGGGCATTTGGTCATTTCTGGAGCCTTCCCATGTCTCCAGGACCAAACTTGGTCTAGGGCAAGGTGCTAAGGAGCATGGGTAGTGACACAAATGACTCACTATGGGCCGGCGAGATGGCTCAGCGTTCCAAAGCACCTGCCTAGGGAAGTTTAGGCAACTGCAGGGACCTCAGCTCGATTCCCGGTGCCACGTGCTATACCAGCCGCACCCACAGGGCAGGCTGAGCCTGTTATAGCACAAATAAATAAATGAGGTTAAAAAAACAACAACAACAACAAAAACTTAAAAACAAAACCAAAAGCGAAAACAAAAACTAATGACTCCCCGTGTCCTCTTCCAAAGTGCAAGAAGAGGGGCCTGCTTGAGGCTGCATGAACACTGGAAAACCTCTCCTGGAGCCTTTGGGCTCTGACCTCAAGTTTTGATCTGCTTCGACTCCAGTCAGCCGTGCAGCTGGAGAAACCAGACTCAGCCAACCGACTCAGGCCTCGCCCACCGACACATGCAACACAAATAAAACAGGTGCAGGCATTTTTTCCTGACAGCCTCAGACCATTTAGCCAAGCCTTTCTGGAGAAAATGTGCAAAGTGATCAAAACACACGGCGAATGCTTACTAACACCCTTTCCTCTCGCCAGCCGCTTTCTGAAGCTGTTCGGAAGTCCTCTCTTGCCTTTCTGAGGTGTGATCAGAAATAAGGTGAAGACCACGTCACAGGCCACCGGGGAGAAGGCAGGCTCATGAAACACAACGCTGCATCAGCTACTTGATGCACCACGTGTGGTGCTGTGTAACTTCTGTCTCCCCAGGCTCCAAAGGATGAAGAAAGGGGAACATGAACTAAAGCAGAACATGCAGGCGGCCAGGACAGCACGACTGCAGACACCCGGGAAAGAGGATCTGCAGAACCGCTTCAGGGAACCGCAAAGAACAAGGGCTAAGTGTGCTTGGGGCCAGGGAGGGAATGCTGAGGGGACTCAGCAATGTGGCTCTTTCTGCAATGATTCTTTTAGCACTTTAAGTGGTCCCCATAGTGCCGGGTCACATCTCCCATGGTACATTCAGGTACTACATCCCTTTCTATGCCAGGCACCTGGTGACTGACTACAGACCAGAAACGGGGTGCCCAGTGCGCACAGCAACTCTGACCCGGGCCAGGACCCCGCACTCACGTACATACCAGGCACCTCCCGGTTTCAGGGTCACAGGTCTCACTGTGGTTGTTGCAGCTGCAGGGCACGCAGGGTGCCAGCAGGGGCTGGGCTGCTCCAGTGCCACCTCCTGGGAGCCTCTGTCTGCGGAAGCCGGGGGCACAGTCCTGTGGGTGCCGAGGGGACAGACAGTGAGCTCTGCGGCTGGGCCTGGAAGGGCCTGAACCCACGCCTCCATGGCCACAGGAGAGCAAGCAGCCATCACCAGCGAAGATCAACATCCCAAGCCACAGAGACACTACCCGTGCCCACGGAGCACCTCCTGTGGAGACAACAGGCAGCTGCAGGCACTGGTGAAGGCAGGGAGGACCACAGCCATTGGTACTGTGGGCAGGACATGAGGGCGTGGCGCCTTTAGAAAGCTAGGTGCCACGTGGTCCACCAGCTCCACAGTTTCTGCACCTGCTGTGCACAGCAGTGTGAGTCACAAGAGCCAGAAGGTGGAAGCCACCCAGACACCCACGGAAGGAGTTGGCAAAGTAGAAAGAAAAAGTCCACAGCATGGAATATTGCTCAGCCTTCAAAAGGAAGGACATGCGGTCACACACCATGAAATGGGTGGGGCCTGGGGGAACACTGCACTAAGAGCAAGCCAGTCGCAGAAACCCAAGCGCTGAAGGGAGGCTCTCCTGCACAGGAGCCGGATGTGGAGAGCCAGCCGCTTGCTTTTAGGGAAGGGGAGGCTAAGGGCTGAGGTTCTAGCTCAACTGGGCAGGAAGCGCTCTGGGAAGGGTGTGAAGACCAGCGTCAAGTTACCAAGACTCCAGCTGCAGAGTCTTTAGAAAGACAGCTTGATGGTCAACGCAGAGTTGGGCACACTGAACCCAAGTTTGAACTATTTGTAACGGAGAAAGAAAGGGGAAATGGTGCAGAGGCCACGGTCCGTTTCTTCACACAGAGCTGCTGGTGCCGAGCACAGCTCAACTCGAGCCCAGGACAGAGCTTCCCCTGGAGCCCCCTACCTGACAGGAGAAGCCTGCCGCGCCGGGGGGACAGGCGCACTGCTCAATGAGCCGCGCCACCTCCCCCGCGGGGTGCCGACCCAGTGCCACTACGCCAGTGTCCATGGAGATGTTGGAGATTCTGGGCCGCCACGGTGCACCGAGGAAGGTAAGGAGGGAAGAGGGACACGTAAGGCACGCGACAGAAACACACCAGGGGACAGACACGCACACGATTAAGCCAGAGATTCCCCCCCGCGAGCAGCAGCTGCTCAAGGTCACAAAGCCAGGCACAGGGTGCACACCCAGGATCCCAGCTGCCCAGGAGGCCGAGGCTAACCCAGTCTGGGCAGCTTAGCCAGGCTCTGTCACAAAATAAAAAGCATAAGGGGGCTGTTGTGTGGTCAGTGAGAGGTCCTGGGTTCGAGCTGGAGAGACCTCAAAGAAGATTATAAATAAAATGAGTTAAGTGAAACACATTAGGGCCGTCACTCGGCCAACATCAAGGAACTTGAACATGTCACAGAAAGTGTACCCCAAAGGTGCTCCCGGTCTTTCACTGGACTGACCAAGACTTAATAGCTACCCTTGCAGGGAGAAGTGTGAACTAGGTTGGTGATAATGTCCTGCAAAGAAACGGGCCTCCCGCTTTTCAAGTGAGGAAAAGAGTATTTCAAAAAATATTTTATCGTCACTTAAGAGTCTGCCCTGGTGGACTTACACGGCCAGGGGCTCACTGCCTACTCACACACTCCGCTGCATGACGATAGTAACATTTAGGCGGGTTTGGGGAAGAAGCTGAGATGAATGTATTATAATGCCAGTGACATGAGGAAGATCCTCTAAGTTCTGGGTCAAGCAAGGAACAGAGTTCTTGAAGCTCCTGTACCTGCTCTGCTGCAGGCCTTCCCCGTAGGACGCCTTGATGAGGACGTACTCAACGTTGCTGAGGACCGACAGGAAATCCGCGCGTGTGACAGGTTCTTCAGAAACAGAATTAAAGTATTTCCAGAAATCCTGTGGAAGAGCGACAGCTGTGTTAAGTTCATTTTGTCTTTATTCCTTTTGATATAAGGAACCCCTAGGCAGTTTGCATCCATAGTGATCCTCCCACCTCAGCCTCCCCGGTGCTGGGATTACAGGTGCATACCACCATGCCTGGCTCTGGGGCCAGCATGGCATGTGGTTCCAGGGACTGAACTCAGAACCTTGAGCTTGCCAGGCAGGCATTGAGATCCTTGAGCTATCTCCCCAGCCCAAAGCACACATTTTCACAGGCATAGGATGTGACAGAGAATATGTTTCTTCCATAATTTTCCCTAGAAATTGCCCACGTCTGGGTATAACATTGAAGTAACTGTTGAATTGCTGTCAAGGCCCCAGCAGATGCCATTGGCCAAGACAGGCCGGGCACGCAGTACCTGGGAGCTAGAGGACATGGTGCCCTGAGGCCAGCGGGCACGCAGACTCTGCCATCCTGTCCATGACAGCAGAGCCTTGCACAGAGGGAAAGGGTGTACGGTAGGAGGAACTCACTGGGAACCGAGTGAGAACCCGGCGCAGGCCTCAGACAGAAGCTGCTCCTTATCCAGCAACTCCTTCAGGGAGCACAGCGTGCCCAGCGCCTCTGACAGACACATGCCCTACACAGCCAAGCTTCCTGCTGCAATGTAAGCTGGCCACGGTGCCTGGCAGCAGTGACGACACAACAGGATAATTACCCAGTACATGAGCAACTGCTGGCGTCTTCACTCAGGTCACTATTAAGCAGAACAAGAGTAGCCCGAATGCAAAGAGCATGGCACTGGGATGGCACTGGCACCGGGACGACACTGGGACTGGGACGGCATTGGTACTGGGACAGCACTCACGCCGGGACCGCAGGGAGCCCCATGCAGGGCATGCACATGGGAGAGGGGTGGATCCCTGCCTGGGTAAGATTTCCTCATGCAGCCTAACACGTAAGAACAGCTTCTTTCTGACACTTTCTGCTCACCTAGGGACCTCAACTGGCCACGGGTGTCCACACCCTAGCAAGCAGAACTGCGTGAGGGAAGGCCGTGAGACTGCAAAGGCTTCTGGACACCCTGCCAGGCCCAGCAAGTGGCATCCCGGGCCTTGCTGCTCATCTTCTTTCGAGGCTTGGAGCTGTCACGCCTCCAAAGCCGAGCCTCACCAGCGGGGCGCACCCCACGCACCCCACTCACCTCCTTCATCCCCACTTCCTGACGCTGCCACACCCCATTAGCCGGCGCGGGGGCATCTGCGTAGATCACTTGCTTCCTGGTCCGGCCTCCTCTGATGAGAACCTGCGGCTCCAGGTGGAAGGTTCCGGTGCCAGCGGAGGCGAAGAAGGCCACGCTGAACCTCAGCTTGCCACCATAGGCCAGAAGCTAGCACAGAAAGACACTGTTTACCTCCCTGGCATGCTTCGGCTTTAAAACAATGATGAAAAGTTTTGTACAACCAGTGTCTGAGGGGAACTTTATATGTTAAATGTCTCTTGCCAGTCTAGAAGAGGGACTTAGTAACTCTGCCTGAAGATGAGCCAGCCCAGACCATGGAGCACCTGATGCTGCCATCGCCCCCAGGGAAGGAGCCCCGTGGCCCTCACCTGGTCTCCTTGGAACTGCTCCGGCAACTGCCAGTAGAAGGGCTCGGTGTGGACGCGCTGACGGATGGTCGCGGCGTCCAGCAGGATGTCGGAGGCCTGCTGATACACGCCCTCCGTCGTTCCGCTCACGTTGCTCTGGGAAACCACTTGTAGGAGGAGCTGATGGGGTCCCAAGGTCACCTGGTCGTAGGGAAGACACACTTGAGGCCAGGAGGTTAGCCCCCAAAACTGCACACTGAATTCCCACAGCATTTCCCATACGAGCAGCTCCAAGATCAACGTGGGCACGGTGAGGGCTTCGCCTGGGAACCAAGCAGCCAGGTTCCAAGGAATGGCAAGGGTTTGGCTTGGCTGCGTTCAGGGTAGGGCCTCTGCGGCAGAGGGCAGAGCTCGGAACAGAGGCAGACACGGGGCTGCGGCTTTCTCTGGTCTCCAGCCAGCCTCACAGGCAGGCGGACACCAGGCAAAGCTGAAGCTGCCCTTGGCCACAGCTGCGGTAGTTTCCCTGGAGAGCAGAGGCAGAGCTCTGCTTCCTGTATGACCCACACGGAGGCCCTAAGCCCACAGGGATGGGCACAGCATGGGCACAAACCATGGCCAAGGTTTATATTAAAAGTACTACAAGGAAAGACATGTGACCATGAGTCCTGCTCAGCCGACTCCCCCTCACCCTGAGCAAACTCATCTGCCTCCCTGCACTTCCCGCAGCAGCTCTGGGGTCCTCGCTCCTGAGGTCCTTTAGGAACCTGACTGCACTGTCCTGACTGCCTCTGTGCCCTAAGTCCATTACAAATGGTCCCCTATCAGGGTCATTTTGAGTTTGAGGCAAGAGCCCCAAGTTCCCTGGTGCTAGGTCCCAGGAGGAAGGTGAATGAGGAGGCACGTGACGTATCTATTAAGTTGCCGCAAACATCTGACCAATGGTTTTTGATGTTTAAATAAAAACTGTTGCAGCAAAAAGGCGGATACCATTCACCCCACGTTTTCACCGCACTCGTCCCATTATTCCCAGCAATGCGCTTTTTCACTCAAGTAAGAGTTTTTATAAGTTTCAAGTGAGCTATACCTTTCACCCCTGTAAGTATGTGACACCTCCCCTCTGTGACCCAGCTCCCAAGGTGCCAGTGTTGACACACTTGGCCCCCTGTGCACGACTTACAGGGGTCCTCACATAACCCTCAAGCTCCCTGCAGTCCTGGGAGAGCCCGAAGCAGAAGCAGGGGGTGCAGCCCCGGGGGTTGTCAGCCTGCAGGGCAAAGGTGCCCCCGCGACACTGGTTGCACTGGAGTCCGACGACATTCTCCTGCAAGTGTGGGGAAGGAGCATTAGTGTCTGGAAGACGGAGGCAGCTGCTGTGCGCAGAGGCGAGGCAGAACACAAGCGCCGCCTGAGACCCACAAACACAGGAGCTGGGGCCTACCAGCCCCCGTGCAGCGCTCTTGCAGAGTGGGACTCTAGGCACGGTGATGATCAGGGCTGTTCTGGGCGCTCTGCAGACTCCCTTGTGATCCCTGGAGAGGTTCACCTAGGATGCCTGGCGCGGACCAGCCTGCAGCACCCAGGGATGCGTGTGTGTGTGTGTGTGTGTGTGTGTGTGTGTGTGCACGCCAACGCCTCACATGGCCTCAGCAAGTGCTTGAGCACTGTGCTGTACCCCAGCCACTTCTGTCTTAGTTTCAAAATTTATTTTATGACAGTATTTTACTAAGTGGCCCCAACTGGCCATCAATGTGCAACGCTCCTGCCTCCGCTTTCTGCTAGCTGGGGTGACCGGTGTGAACTGAAGGACCCAGCCCTCGGGTGGTGCTGATGGTCTTTTAGGAGGGAGCAAGGATTACTCGGGCAGGTCCCCTCCATTCTGACCCTCTGTGATCACAACCATTACACTGAGACATGGCAGGCAAGCCCGGTAGAGAAACGCCCCTGACATCCAGGGCTCTCTCCTGCATCCCAGCCAAGCATCAACCCGGTGCACAAGCTCCCCTCGGCACCTGCAGGAAGGTGCGGAGAGGTGGCTGTGGCCTCCTGGTGCCAAGGCCCTGCAGGAGAACCTCTGGCCGCTGGGAGACGAGGACCACACCAGACTCGCGCCGCCTGGAAAATCACACACGCAGCTCTTGCCCAGCCCAGACAGGCGAGAGCATCACTGCTTCTCACCCTGCAGTTGCAGGTGTGCTGGGCCCTGCACTCTGTAGCCATCAGTGAGGCCCTGAGCCAGGGCAGCCCCCCAGAGCCCTCGGCGTTTCCAGTGGTGCTGGATGGCTGACACTGGTCATAAAAGCTGCACACTCCACGGAAGGCCCTTCCTTGTCTACAGGCACACGCAGACCCAGGAGCACAGAGCCAGGGATCAGAGCTTCCCCGGGCTGTGCATCCCACAGCCAGCAGTGGCCCCAGAGCGAGGGCAGCGCAGAGGAGGAGGAGCAGGTACCTTGCAGGAGCAGGTGCCGGTCTCCTCTGCGCAGCCGCACACACCTCGGGCCGGGGCACAGGTAGTGGCCAGTGTCCCCCTCACGTCACAGGCACAGGGAACACAGTCAGGAAAGTTCCGGTATCCCAGGGAGCACTGGTCACAGCGCTGCCCGCCAAACTGGGCCTTGCAAGGGCACTGGCCAGACAGCAGGTTGCACTGTGAGCCTGTGGAGCCCTCGGGGCTGCAGCTGCAGGCCTGAGAGAGAGGGGAGGGAGGGAGGGTGAGAGGGAGGGCGGGCGAGCGCTGGCAGAGGCCTCTGTGCACTTGGGACAGTTCCACCAGGAATAGCCCATGGGGAGGCAGCCTGTACCCATCTCTCCGGAGCACCTGCCCCACTGACTCAGTGTACAAGTGCGGGACCCAGGGCCCACAGGGCCGGGAACCACACAAAACGCACCGGTCCAAACAGGCCAGCAAAATTACTGCAGGCGTCAGTCATACACACTTTGCCCCGCTTCCTACAGCCAAGTATACCCAACCCACTCTAAGAAGGTTTCCCATGTCAGATGTCTCCCAGATGGGACACAAAGCCCCAGGGAAACGACCATGCCTTCCTTGGGGAAAATAGTTACATCGCAGGTGTTTAGAGGGTCTAGCGCCCTCTTGAGCTCACAGGTGGAGCTTTTGGAGGTGAGTGGGTCCCGTGCCCAGCGCTGTCTTACTGCAGGAGGCAGGGTCTGGGGAAAGAAGTGGGGACAGGGCCGTGGGCCGGGCTGGTGTACCTCCCTCCTGGACCAGGCTCTCTGGGTGCTGTCCCCAGCTCTCCTCCCCAGGCTTGTCTGCCTTGGAGCCAGCCGACAGTGGACTGAAACCTCTACCAAACTGTGAGCCAAAGCACAAAAGGAACCTCTCCCCTTCAAAGTTGCTGGTTCCAGGTATTTTGCCCCAGCAAGGAGAAGGATTTGATTTACTGATGGATTGATCAGTTGGTGACGGGTTAAAGTGTAGCCCCACTGCGCTATCCAGGATGGTCACCCACCGCAGCCTCCATGTAGCTGAGTCCAGGGTGCACACTAAGGCGCCTGGCTGTACTATGTGGGAGCTGTCCCTCAAAAAAGCCAGCACCAGGACGCTCGGGCATGAGGACGAGGAGGGGCACCCACCTGGCACCCTTGCTCCGCGTCCCAGCCCCAGTGGTCGGCCTCGCACTCCTCGCACTTTGGGACCTGAGTGTGAGGGGCGCAGATGCACTCTCCGGACTCGGGGTCACAGCTGTTCTGAGTGTGGGCACAGTCGCAGGCTGCAACAGAGAAGTGGCTTTCCAGACGGCATGCCCTGGAGGGGCTGGGTGAGCCGAGCGTGCCAGAGCCTGGCAGGCTCTGGACCCTAGGAGACAGCCCATCCTGGGGACCCTTCTGGTGGGCGGAGAACGCCCCACACCACCATGGAGCCGGGCTGCTTGCCACCTGTGACGCCATCTGTCACTTTGCAGGTGAGGAAGCGAGAGCTAAGCGCCGAGATGAACCTAAGCTCACAGGAGCAGAAGGTGGCAGGGCTGGGCCCAGAGCTTAGGCCTGTGCCTGAAGCAACAGAGGAGGCAGAGGGCCTCACGGCAGCTGGGCCAGGCCAGAGAGGCCCCGGGAAAGCATGGGACGAGGAGCCCACCAGGAGCCCAGCTTACGTGTGCAGCCGCCATCCTGGTACCCGTAGAAGCCATGGGAACAGCGGTCGCACCTTCTGCCACCAACGCCGGGCACACAGTGGCACTGGCCTTGGTCCGTGCACTCCCCCGATGTGGAGCCCATCGTGCTGCAGTTGCAGGCCTGGCAGCCAAACCCAGCATCCAGCCCATAGTAGCCAGGCTGTGGCACAAGAAGGTAAGTGCGGCATGAGCCAGGAAGTGACCACACACACAAGGACATTTCCCAGATGACATACAGGACACCCCTGGAGGCCACACGGCTTTCAGGCCCTCTCCAGGCCTCTGAAAGTGGAGCACGGAGGCCGTGCCTCACCGTACCACAGCTGTGCATTCAGTGACAGCAGTCGGGTGGCATGCCGTGGGCAGTGGGCTCCTTACCAGGCACTGGTCACACCGCTGTCCCGTCACATGAGGTCTGCAGTAGCAGTGCCCGCTTTCGGGATGGCACGCACCAGAAATGGACCCTTTCTCGTGGCAATCACAGCCTAATGCACACACGGGATGCACCAGGTTATTTGGGTACAGCAAGGTGGTTTCATGCCCAACAGCACACCAGAGAGAGGGAGAGGGAGAGAAGGGCTGAGGCAGGGATGAGGGAGAGGAAGAGAGTGAAGGGGAGGGGAGGAGGAGGGGGAGGACTGCCAGAATAATCTATACACTTCAGGAAAAGAAAAATAGCATGATGAGTTTCAAAAGATGGCGTGATCCTCAAATGGGGAGGCCCCCACGGATGTTACATGTTATGGAAAATCGCCTGCCCTGCTGGCCCTGAGAGCAAAGCAGAGAGTAACCTCTGGCAGGGCTGCTCACACAGCAGTTCACTGCCTCCTGTCACTGCAGAGTACAAGGGTACCTTGTACCAACCTCACGCTATCTCAGCAAATTCAGGACTAAAGTATTCATGCCAGCTTCTCTCTTCCTGAAGCATGCATACAACTTTGAGCCGTATATTACTTTGCAAAAACTAAATTTTTAGCTTCTTCTGAAGAGTAAGCCAAAATAGGGTGGGTTGATAAAAGCAACCATCCTAGAAAAAACATTCAAGCTATAAAGACAATACCAGTAATCCTGCAGCTATTAAAACAATCATTAGCAAATGAGCTCGATGAATCTCACGCATGCTGTGAAACTTCTACATGGAGATACTGACGCGCGTTAGCACATTTCTATTGGGAACATCCATGATGATATCAACATCAATTAGCTGTTCCTTTGCATTTCAAATAGACCTACGTGTCATGTTTCAACATTGTTCCAACACCATCTAGGTAACGTATTTTGCTTCCTAACCCGATGACGAATATTTCCCTCTTCTAAGTTGTCAGTGATTTGTGGCTTCGAGCAAGGAATTTTGGGTGCAATACCAGTATTTAAAGCATAAAGCTGTCCACTGTTTCAAAGTGATGCAGGACTGAAATTCAGATAGCCGTCCATCGGGCTTCGTCTTAGCTAATTTCCACTGCATCTGACGCACTCCCTGAAGAAATATGCCAACGAGCACGTAGACTGACAAAACGTACCTCGGCCCCTAGGACACAACGGGACACCCCCAACCAGAAAGCCAGAAAGCTGCAATGCATTCAGAACCCTAAACTTTTCTGGGTACCAGCAGGATGTTATAGTGGATGCCCGCAACCAGTCCCAGCCAGAACACAGCTGGGCCACAGACACCGTGGCAGGTCCCCATCAGCTGGCCTGTGACAGCCACACGTGGACCCTCTGGGTCTCACAGGCCGACTTTGGGCTGGTGTTCCCCAGAAAGCCTATTAGGTGTGTGCAGATTCTGAAACCTGAAAAGCACGTGAAATTCCGAGCATGTCAGTCCTGAGAACCTTGAGAGATGCTGCTTAGCCTGCCCAGCCTTGCAGGAAGCGGACAGCAGAGAGCGCTGGGGACCAGCTTGGTGGCCAGAGAGAGGCATGGGGATCTGGCCACCCTACATGACTGAGTCTGAGCACACCCAAGTCCCAGAGCCTCTCTCACCTTTGGGTTTGCAGGTATTCACAGGTCAATGCCAGCCCTTCTGCGGGGCCCTGGAAGGCTGTGTCCACCCTCTGGGCAGCCCTTCACCCTGCGGACTGGCTTTGGGCAGCACTGCCTGCTCTCAGGTGGCTCCCACCAACTGCAGCCACACACGCCACAGCCCTGCACACCTCTCAGGCCCTGCCTCTGCTCCTCTTGGCATGTTAGTCCCACCCCTCTTGCTGGGTATGTCCCCGATCCCTGGCCTACTGAGCTCTTGGGCTGTCCCAGCTTCTAAATCCCACGGGCAGATTTCAATCCGCATCTTACTGGCCCTCTGTGTAGAAAGCAGCCCACCAGCTCTTCGTAGAGCTCCAAAGTAGACGGTGCAGCCGCAGAAGACAGGCAAGGCATTCACAGCTCTTCAACCCTAAAGCCTGTCTAGCAGATTGTCTCTGTGTTTCTGATGCCCTCTTGCGTCTCCATGTTGTAAAGTCACCGAAAGACCAGCAACGACCTCAAACACTCAAAAATCACAAGGGTGTCTCACAGAAAACAACAGCCCACAGGAAAACGATCAGCCTTGAAAACCAGAGCCCACACATGCCAGCCCCTGGCAGCTGGCCGCACTTGCTCGCTGTCACTATTCTCTCGGTGGGGCTCTGCACGGTGGGTGAAGCAGATGCGTTGGTGCATCTGAGCTTGAGCTTCAAGGCTGACTGCTGCCTGGCAGCTGGGTCTTAGTTCTGAGTAAAGCGGGAACCTGTTTCTTTCTTTCTTTCTTTCTTTCTTTCTTTCTGTCTGTCTGTCTGTCTGTCTTAAGCCACTGAGCTATATCCTCAGCCTGGGACCCCCATTTTTTTTAACTCACTCACTTCTTGCAGAATCACATCCAAGGGCAAAATCACCACTGGGGCTCACCTGTCAGAGGCGCAAGCCTGCCTTTCTCAGTGAGGGCTCCACACACACACACACACACACATACTTCTAAGGCCCCACAGAGAACTCAGCAAAGTGACTTGTGGGTCATCACAGACCACCAAGATGGACCCACGCCTCGCTCAAGTCGTTCCCGGGCGGTGGTCTTGGCATGGCCCACTCTGCATCCTGACACCCCTTCCCATCTGTGCCAATGCGCGGCAGAGCGCCAGCCCTTCAGGCCCCAGGAGCAAGCAGAGCTGAGATCTTGGAAAGCGGCTCTGGCTCAAGTCACAAGCCACCTGAAGTGTCACAGAGCTTGGAGAGCGAGGCCTTGAGAATTTGGCCAAGCGCTGCCTCAGCAGGGCCCCAAGCTGCCTCTCCAAGATGGGGCCCCGCAGGCCGAGCCCTGTGACCAGCGACTGATGGAGGGCCCCGGGCATGGTGACAACCAGGGCACTCACCGCGACAGTTTTTGGCAGTCACGGCGTCTCCATAGAAGCCATCCGCACACCGCTCACAGTGGACACCGTCTGTGTTCCCTAGGCATTTCAGGCACTCCCCGGTGACCGAGTCGCAGTGACCAGGCTCGGAGGGGTCCACGTTGCCACTGCAGTCACACGGAACGCATGATCCACCGGGTATGGTGGGGTTTCCATAGTAACCGTCTGCGCATCTGTGTCCAGGATGAGAAGCAGGCTGGCATCCATGCTGCTACTCAGGATACCCAAGTGGCTCAGGAAGGGAGGGGGGACACAACTTAAGCAGCCAGCGATGGCCCATGGGACAGGCAGACAGTTCAACCCCTGACCACTCAGGTGACACCAGCTCTCCACCCGCAGAGCCAGGGTCTGTCACTGGGACTTACACATGGGAAAAACATATACTGCTTTTAGGCGGCAAAGGACTAACGTTAAATCAAGCCACCTATCACCTTTAGATCACCCAGAGCAACAGGACATTCCAATGCATGCATAAATGCGGCCTTCTCCTGACTCCCTACTGTTCTGAGCTGGCCACAAGCACAGCTTCCAAAAGGCACAAATCCTGTCCGTGACAATTGCCCAGCAACATGCGGTATTTGCTGCCTAGCGGGTCCCTTGACCTGGCGCTGTAGCTCTGGGAGATGCCAATCACCCACCCAAGGCCCCAAGCCACACTGAACTTCAGGCTTAGGATACCGTGAGCCTCAGCCTTCCAAGGCCCAGCGCACAGGTTCACACCCTCGTACCTACGCGCAGGCACAAGTACTAGGGGCTGGCTAAGAAAGGCCCAGAACGTCTTCTCGGTAAACACCGAGCACAGCTGGACTATAAAGCAGCAGCACCTCTCACACCAGGCTCCCGCGTAGCCCGGGGCGCACTGCTCGCAGACCAGGTCTTCGTCCTCGTCCAGGTGGCAGGTTGGGCTGAAGCTGCAGAGATGGCAGAGCAGAACGCAAGGTTTGGGGAAGCTGTCAAGCCCCAAATGCACACCCGCGCTTTCCTTTGGCTTTGTCTGGGGGCTGAACCCAACGCCTTCTTCACCCTGCGCTGCCCTCCCGTAGCTGCACAGGCTGGACCTGAACTTGCAGACCTCCTGCCGCAGCCTCCCAGAGTGCTGGGGTTGCAGGTGAGCGCCATTGTGCCCAGCTAGCTTCCAGTACTTTCCACCATGCTTGTCCTTACAAAGGACAACCAGTGGGGCCTCTGCTGGGGCGACTGGCTCGCGCCGCAGCCAGCTCAGCAGCGATTGCTCCGGGAAGCCTCCCAGGCTGCTCCTGGCACACCCAGTTCTTCCCTGTGACTCCCTGGCACTGGCACAGTCTTGAGGGAGCCCACTAGTGGGTAGGCGTGGCCAGACACGGCCAAGCATGCTACAGCTTCCAGTGCAAGAAGTTAGGTCCCTGGGCTGCCCTAGGTGATGCTATTCTGTTCGGAAGCTAAGCCGGAGGGAGGTATGAATGGCCTTACAAAGTGCAAACCCTGGGGGGACCCAGGTGGCTGCCCAGGGTACAGAGGGGGCTGTCATCCGGGGTGTGGGCCTGGCCCCCAGCCCACTCTGGTCCCCTTGCTCCCCAGCAAGCTACCTCCCACAGCTGTGAATCATGGCACCCTCACTGGATGCTGGCACCCCACCCTGGCCTCAGAGGGGCGGACCAATCCGCCTGGCTTTATTGGCTGTGCAGTCTCAAGGATTTCGCTACCCTAGCGAGAACCACACTAACACTGCACCTAGGTGACAGCACAGTGCTTCAGCTCACAAGCCCCGTGGGGACCTCACTGAGCGTGCACGGCAGAGATAGCTGACAGGGGAACTTGTCTGTCTCCAGGACACGGGCTCTGCTCCAGGGCCTGCTTCAGTCGTCAGGCAGGAAGTGCCTGTTCCTGCATCAGGGCAGCCTCCCTCTGTTCTTGCTGTGGGTCACACCGCTTCTGCTCGGAGTCCAGGAGCAGCTGCTGAGCCATTCCTGCTCCAGCTGGCTGGGCGGGGCAGCTCCCTACACCCAACCATGGCAGGGAGAGGCCTGCAAGGCAGGGATGACCACATAGGGTCCCTGGAGGTCTTGCAGGGGCTCAGCAAACACGTATGGAATAAGTGAACGAATCCAGACTTTCCTTTCACTCACTCTCTAATTTCCTGTTTTGGTCATTAAACTGAAGTGGGGCACGGCCAGGCCAATGGGTCGCTGCTTTGCACACCCTCTGCCTCCCTGCCTGCTGGCCGGAGCGGGCATGCATACGCAACAGAACCAACACACGCATGTGCTCTGGTAGCCACGTGCCTTCTCAGCATGCAGACTTCCAAGAAATGACAGTGGCTCACCGCCTCTGTGGCTGATCCTAGTGCTGGCCACTGGCCCAGTTCACACGGACAACACGTGAATCCTGGCCCTGGACTTCCCAACCTGGCCCGAGTTCCTGGGGGCAAGGAGGCTTACTTGTTGGAGGGTGTGGTGAGGGGGCAGGCGCAGGGCTGGCAGTCCCTGGGTGTCCCTCGAGAAGGCGCCCCGTAGAAGCCGGGCAGGCACTGCTCGCAGTGGTCCCCAGTGGTGTTGTGAGTGCAGTCCTGGAACACACAAGACAGCCGGGTCCAGGGCCCTCAGGCTTCCAGGCTCATCAACTGACAGTTTGGAGCCTTGGAGCTCCAGCTGAAACCCACAAGCAAGGGTAACTGCAAAGCAGCAGCCAGCAGTAAGCGGCGGGTGGCAGGGCTCCCTGTTTCCACATTAACTTTTTAAATTGTAATTTGTATAAAAGAGATACCTAGGAACTTTTGCTCTGGCCACATTAGTGGAATTGGTACCACACTTGTCCACCTGTGGCAAACAGCTGAAAAAACGGAGAAAAGCGTCTCTAACAAGTGGCTCTAGACAACTATAGAGCTCATCCACAATCAGGAGAAAAACCAGAATGCCCGCGAGGGCAGCGAGGGTGGAGCAGCTGCATTTAAAGCCAACTGGGGGACGCAGAGCCCTGCAGAAGAAGCCGGGCATCAGGCCAGTGCCGCACAGTCTTGCCCTCTGGAAAGCAAAGGCGCGGCTTTCGCAGAACAGCAGCAGGGCTGCAAGGCAGCAGCCGGCACCGGGCACCAAATCCAGTTCCAGGGGAGGAGTAAGTTTGAGTGGGCTGTGGCCTACAACATTGTACTAATAGTCTACAGGAATGAAAAACGCATGCGTAGACGGAGGTGCTGCCACCTGAGTCAATTGCGCCACCCTCTCTGCATAGAGGAAATGCCCACACTGCGCTAGTCGGTGACTGTGAGCCTACTTAACAACTCTTCATGCGCTCAGCGTACGCCGTGCACTGCGAGCATAGCCAGTGCACATTTAATACATGTAGTATATACTCCTGGGCAAACGTATTTGTAAAAGCACAAGAAATGCACAGGCACACGCTAGCTGTCACAGAAGACACGGGTGGCATGTGGAGGGCATGCTGGCAGTCGGGCACCTGTGTGCGGGCCATGCGGATCCAGAGAGGGCGAGCCAGGTGGGAAGCAGCAGCATGCCCCAGAGGCTGATGGGTGAACTGCACCCCGGGAAACCACAAGGTCGGATGTGCAATTTTCCATTCCAAGTGTAATGCTACCCTTCTAAAGCTTAAAGGTTTGGGGGTAGTGCAGTGGGTACCCTCAGACCACCCCCCACCCACAGAAAAGGTGACACGAAAGCCAAGGGCTGTCTCCAGGCACGACTTTGAATCTCTGGAGCCCAGGAGATTTCCCTATGGAGAAAGCACTGCATAAAACATCACTGCTGCAGAACCCACAGCCCAGGGCTGAGCAGCCGGGAGCTCCTGAGCCTCCACAGTCACTCACAGAGCAAACGCCGTGCACATCGCAGGCCCGCGCGTGGCCGTGGCATTCACAGGGCTGGCAGATCCCGCCGAAGAGGATCCCGTCCACGCGGTAGTAGCCAGGCTGGCAGGACTGCAAGAGAGGGATGACAGGGCTTGAGAATGTGGCTCTGAGCATCCTCACCACACCAGCGTTTTTGGCAAAGACACTGCTCAGCTCGCCATGAGCAGCAATAGGCTTTTTCTTTTTCTTCTGGTTTTAAGACATCTTTACCAAGACCTCGTTTATGTGCCATCAACTTCAACAATTTCAAGCATGCAACTCAGTGATTTTTGGTAGATTTACCAAGCTCAGAAGTCTCATTTCTTGTTGCACAAGAGGGGGAACAGTTATCCTAAGGCTGGACACAGGGGAGCACTCGCTCACCAGCAGGCACTTCCGCGAGAGCACCGGTCCTGTCAGCTTTACCTCCGGCTTATGCTCAGGGCTCACTAAAGGGCCCCGCCCCCCAAGGAGCACGTTGCTGGGCAGGCCTGGGTCTCACCGTGGCACTGCCATCCAGTGCACATTGCAGGTGCCCCTTGTGTGGACGGGACAGGCCACCCATCCCTGTCACCCCATGTGGGAGTGCCTTCACTGTCATCACAACCTGAGGGGCAGAAGCTCTGCCTCAGACACAGAAGCAGGAGGTGGACGGCTGGATGGGACAGCGTCTGTCCAGGGGATACTTCATAGCCTGTGTGCACAGCTCCAAGGCCAGCTGCACGGCCTGCTGCCCAAAGCCCCACAGCACAAAATGCTCTGACAGAAGGTGATATTTTTAAAGAGAATCCTAAACAATATTTTTACTCTAATGCCCTGTGGATATAGTCATCTGCACACACACGGCAGAAGCCCTCTGGTGCGCCCACACCCTGGGCCCCTCTGGGCTTGCAGCATGCAGCAGCCCCTGGCCAAGGAAAGGGGCCTCCCAGGCTGCAGAGAAGCCCACCCCCTGCCTGCAGCCGCCTCTGAATCCTGCTGCAC
>PVJA010014512.1:0-47206 GCA_004027025.1 Myocastor coypus | reverse complement strand
CTCCCTTTAGCCGAATCATGGTTCTCATTTGATGCGGACTTCTTTGATCTCATCCCTGGTCCGTTGCTTTGGTTGATGGCAGTGCGAGAGACGGGAGACTATTCCCTGCTAGCTTCCTCAGGCGTCACTGTGGAGATGGCAAGGCTCATCAGCAGCATGATGAATGCTGCCCAGCAAATGCCTACCCAGTGGTCCACAGGATGATGTATGATTCGCCAGTTGTCTTGCCATCTCTAAAGAGTAAGAAAACGGAGCCAAATCTGCAGCTGTACATTAGCTTTGAGCCTCTGGAGGTGCTCAAATTCTGTGGGGGGAGACATGAACTTGTAGCAACCCATCACCCCTCTCCCATGAGCCCGGGATATTGAAGATTCACAAGCCCACAGTTTGGGACAGCTTGTCTACCAGTGCCTGTGGCTCCAGTCACGTCACGTGCTCACAGGCGTCACCGGAAGCTGCAAGTAGTGAAAAACAGAAGTCTTTCTACTCTAGCAAGACACACCTACATTTACAATAGTTAAAGTGCTGAGGCTTTAAGATCTCTGGCAGAAATCGTCCCTCTTGTCTTGCAATGTAATATAAGTCTAAAGTGAGGGTCTACCTGGAAGTAGGAATATACTCCTACCAAATTCTACAAGGCAGTGGAAGAATTAGGAAGAAAGTCTTTAAGATCCTCTCCTGATGTATCTCTTTCCATTTCACCAGCCACAACAAAATAAATGCCACAGGCTTCCACGAGGCTCTGTAATGGAGAAAAATCTCTTGTCTGTGCTATTCTAACTTAGGGCCCGGTTTTGTTCTCACTACGTTTTTTCCACTGCCATTGGAGTCATGAATTCACTAAAACAAAAACGCACGGGAGCCTTAAATGCATCAGCACACACTCTCATTTTATCACAAGAGAATTCCCATCCCCAGTGCTGTTTCTGCTACCACTTTAGGCTGAAAACAAACACAGACATTTGAATCAGGAGAAAATAGTCAGACATCCAAAGCTTGACAGCAAAGCTCAGCCCTTGTCCAACATGGATCTTTACCTCAGGCTTGTTCTTACCATTTGGAGAAGTGCATACATCTTATTTCCTTTTTTTTTTTTTTATTTTGAAAGGAGTGTTGCACCCATGTACTCTGAAGAAATATAATCCAGAAATAATATAACATAATATAATATAATTATATATTTGTGGAACATTTTTATCTTAGAATATAACAATTAAAATGTGGGTATGGAATTTGATGGACTATATCAACTCAAGAAGTTTAGAAACTTAACTAAATGGCTCAGCAATTCCACCTTTTAGGGTGTGGAGGAGGCACAAAGGATGGCTTGTCACTTAAACGATAAAAGCGTGAAATGAGGAAGGGTGGAGCGGTCCATTTATCTTTGGAGGAGACCCAGTCTTGGCCTTCAGCTTGGACTTCATCTCCTGGCTTGTAGTGCACTCTTCGGCCTCTGCCTTGGACCCCTCAGCCCTCTGGTATAGACTCATCAGCCTTGCGTCGCAGACCCACCATCGACCTCCTGATGCTGACTTCTACAGAGCACTGCGGTGAGCGCCAGACCTTGGACAGAATCCTTCAGTCTCGTGTGCAGACCCTCTGCCTGCTTCTTCACCCAACTCTGGGGCTGATGATTGTAAGCCCATCTTGTAATGTCCTGTACATTTATACAATTTGCGTTGTATCTGTTCCTCTTGCAAAACCCTGACTGATACACTGGGTAAGGCTGTGTTTCCAAGGACAGGTTGCTGAAGTCCTTGGGCAAAGGGTAGCATGAGCTGACATCTTCAGAGATGAGGAAATTTGTGTGGCAAACTCCGAGTTCCATCACCCGTAATGCCCAAGAACCAAAGTATTTTCCGTCTCCACAGCCCTCCTACCACCTAGAGAGGCATCTTCAGAGCACTGAGAAACTGACATTGAAAGGGAGATAGGAATAAAGAGGGCAAATGCAGGAGTGCTGTGTGGTTGTTTCTTTCCTCTCTTAATTTTTAAATCTTTGCCTTCTTCACCTCACTCTAGTGGTTTCTACACTGAAGGAGAAAATAACTAAAATTAATAAACATAATCTCAGAGGGCACTGAGAGGTCCTGGCTGTGTAACTGTGCATGTGTTTGGCTATAAGTAAAATATTGCTCAGCAAAGTCTTTAACAGTGAGAATACTTGGCGTTTATTCAACAAGATGTCTCCAGGTACAGGCTCTGTTAGCTGCACAATGTGATGACTTAAGCATGTCATCAAGTTCTCTGAATCTTTCCCTCTTCCTAAGCCTTTCCATCCTCCAGACATCGATCTGCTCAGCGGGCTCGTACTTCATCGTAGCACAGGTTCGGGCATCACAGGAAAAACGAAAGCAAGCCAGGAAGGCACTTCCTGCATCACAAAGGCTTCCACCCTAAGAGAAGATTCTTCCCTGGAGTTCGGCGGAGGAGCCCGCCCTCTCTTGGTGGTCATAACTGGGATCCAGGCCTCACCTCCAACCAATCACTGCCCGTGGACAACGCAGGCCTGTGAGTGGCCAAGCAGTGGCTGCAGAAGCGTGGACACACAGCTGTCCATCCCTGTAGACACCAAGAACTTCACAAGCAAGTTTGGGGACTGAGATCACGCTTCTGGGGCCGTGCAACTTGACTGCCACGTGGCATACTAGAAGCTCATAATATTAAGAAGCGCAGTTGCACACCCACTTCTGAAGTTTACTGGGCTTTTAGGCTCCAGGCATCCGAGCAGAGTCACTGGCCTTGGTTGTGCTTAATGGAACAATTGTCTTCTACTCAGCGTAGTAAGCTGAACTGGCTCCGTGTATAGTGTTCCTGAAATTCCTGATTTGAATTTGTTTGAAGAACAGTTATGTGCGTTGTGATGATGCATGATCAGAGGACTGAATAAAATGCTAGAATTTATGAGAAGCCTTGGCTGTCACATCAGGGACAAGAGCAGCACCCAGGATGCCTCCTCCATCAGAATCCACAGCAGCGACAGGACGCACTCATGAGTTCATCGGCCTGAGAAGACCACAGTGGTGTTTGTCACAGAGCTTGGCTGTCGCATTATTTTTATGTCTGACACTAAGCGGAGACATTGGAAACCAGGCTTTGTAATAGAATGAACCGTTGTCTTTGAATTTAGTATTAAAGTGCCACAAAAATCTAAAGGTCTTATGAGGAGAGGTGGGTCTCCTGTTACCAGGAGTTCTGTTTCACTAAAGTTACTCTTCCAATTTTCTTTGTCTGAAATATTTTTTTTTGTCTGAAATATTTCATGAGACCTCAGCAACATAAACAAGGCCCGTTCTGTTCAGTGCAGTATAACAGCATCTGTCACTGTGTGGGGGACCCTGTGGAGGTTAGGCGGTCTCCCTCAGGACAACAGGACAGGCAATCACGGAGTGAGAAATTTTATTTCCTTTTCAATTACCTTCCAATCCTTCCCATTACAGCTAGGGGAGATTCTCATTTTAAAGATGGAAAGCTTTGCCCACTGTGACATTTGTCAGATTCCTCTTTAACTGGAGAGTCCCGGCTTTTGATCCAGAGCCCTGCTTGGAAATGAGAGGGTAACCGCAAGAGCTGCGTGTGTCCGTGACCGTGACGGCTGTCCCTCACCTGTCCACTTCACACACACCATGCACCAGGGAAAGGGAGGCCCTCTCCACACCCACACGCTATGGGTGGCCACACTCAGGGCTGGAGGTCGTCACAGATGTGCAAAGCATAGCACAGCCTTGAGACAAAACAACATCCATGGTTCCTGCCTGCTCCAGGAAAGGCTGGTGCACAAACGCTATACAGCACAGGATCTGTGACCGCCAAGAGCCCCACTGTACCGTGATGATACCTGTACACACACCATAGCTAAGCTGAGGATAGCCCAGGTGCGCATCAACAGACATGTAGAGGAAAGGCGCTACTCAGGCAGAGGTTTTCAGCCATAAATAGGACTGCAGTTATGTCCTTTGCAGGACAATGGCCCCGGCTTGGGACCCTGATGAGCAGAAAAGTCAGGTGGAGGAAGTTAAATATCCCATGGTCTCTTGTATACAAGAAACCTAAAATGTACATGCAGCGAAGTTCAATAAAAGAGAGAGGTGGTGGGGACGTGCGGCAGGCTTTGGGAAACGAGGAAGAGAAAAGCTGAGGGAGGGGGCCAGAGGGATGGAAAGCGAGCAAGGTATGCCGCCTATGTGTCCCGATGCTGCAATGGGAACACGACTGTTGTTCTGTAAATATACAGTAAAAAGAAGTAAAGAACTCCAAATCTTGAGCCCTAGGGAGCTTTCTGACCCTTCTACCCTGCAGGGGCAGGGAGAGAGGAGGAGGCACCCTGGCCTCTCACCCAAGCCTCAAAGATAAGCACTGCGTTTCTGTGGTTAATGAGCCCCTCAGGCTGCAGCAATCTGGGACAGCATTCTGATCCCTGGAGCCCTGACCCGCGGCGGCTCCTGCTGTTTCCCAGCCTCCTATGTCGTCTAGCAGGAGGAGGACAAGTCCTCATGGGGCTGGACAGGTTCCAGGAGTGTCTGAGGGAGAGTATACCTTGGATGACCAGCAGTGACCTCTCTCTCTAGGCACTCTTTCACATTTCTTTTCCACAACCACCTTGGAAGAGACTTGGAAGTTTCGCTAAATCATCTTGAGGCTGATGAAAAGGTTAAAATTTGGATGATGGTGTTTTGAAACAGAATGCGATTTTATTATAAACAGTGAGAGCTACATCAAACAAGTGGGAGCTACATCGGAACCTGACCCTTTAGTGACTGTCAGCTCTGTCATTGAGCTTTGGCAGTGGTCCAGTGGTTAGGGCTTTCATGTAGCAGCCCCAGGGGTCACAGGCTCTAGTCTCCGTAATGGTAGTACCAAGGTCTACGAAAATCATTTTTCACTTCCAGTTTTAGGATTAAGACTTCTGGTTCTAGGGACAATCAGTCAGCATGAGCTCTTTGGGTCAATGTAGGCCCAGGACTTCTTTCTAGGACCTGTATTTTTTTGTTTGTTTGTGGCATGTTATTGTAGTAGATTATGAACAGAAGGCCAGCTTGTAACACCTGGCTGGACTGGGCCAGCATGGATGGTGCTGTGTGTGAGGCCCACCAGAGGGCTGTTTCCTGCAGCCTGAGAGAGGCAGAACTGGAGAAGCCGTTAGCGAGGCTCAGGCAGGAGTTGTGGGCTCTCCGGGAGCAGCATGTCCTACTGGCTTTCCTGATGAGAACTCGGCTTCCCTCATCTTCGGAGGAGCTTGGAACCTCACTATGGCCGAGGATGGCTGTGGTATGTGGAATCTTGGCCCTCAGCTGAATGTTTTAGTCTTTAGTGTCGGGACAGATTTCCTACACCATCTCTTTGTAGCTCTTTGGGTGATGATTACAAATAGTCTTATAAAATATGAATTCTGTATTACATTGCCTCCCTTGCAAAACCCCAAGGCATGACAGTCATTACCTCCTAAGATGTTGTAATTTTCTCCACTTTGCTCCTGTTTGCACTGTAATTTTGTTGTATGCTATGAGTCAGAGCTGAAAGAGATGATGAGAAGACCCGATGAAGGTGGCTTCAGAGGACTCACTAAGATTCGTCCCTCAGTGAACCCAGAGCCCCAGAAGCAGCTCAGCTTTATTTTGGGCTAGTGAGCTCTAAAATGCATAACCACTTCAGCAAAGGAGGGCCACGTCCTGCATTGACGTCCACCTTTCCCTCATCACTAGGTTCACACAGATGTTAGTTGTCAACACTCCAAGCAGAGGAGGAAGCAACAAACAGGGAGCCGGCAGCTGAAGCTGCTGCCTGCCTCCTGGAATCCCAGCTTCCCAGGATTCCCGAGGAACAGACTACAGCTGTCCCTGGCTTTGTTTATTGCTCTCCACTTCTTGAGATGCTAATTAGGCTTTTGTCTCTACGTAATCCCTTCTGTCTACCAGATATTAGGAGCCCATCAGGTGACTCTCTTAGGTGCAAGTTTATCATCATCAGGTCACCCACATTCAGTGGCCCTGAGGAGAAGCTTATTCAGCTTGCCAGCTGCTGCCCCAGGGCTCCAGCAGTGCCTGAGCTCTGAGCTGAGGTCTCTGCCCATGACCACACCTTGGCAATCACACCCCTGCTAGGGACACCGCTCCTGCTCCTCCATGCATAGGACATTGTCTAGCTAAGTGGCATGCTGCTCAGCAGAGTGCTGAATGACCCTGCACAGAGCAGCCACCCTCCACCCAGAACCCTGGGACTGTCACCCAGGACCAGCCATGGTCACCTACCTGGGGCTGGAACTTGAAGATCCTGTTGCTTGTGTCCTCCTTAGTCAGGAAGAGAGGTGACTCGGCTTCCTTTAACTCAACTCCTTCCTTCATGAACTGGGGATCTTGAGGCTTACCTGTTGCACACTGCGAAGAAAACAAAGACCCAACACCCAAAAGAAAATTTGGAGCGCTTCATTAGCTGAGCTCAGCGGCCACACTCTCCTGTGGGTCAGGAGAATGAAGCAGCCCGCTGAGGTGAAGCAGAGATTTTAAAGGGAGAAACCACCCGGCTGTGGGAGAGGGGAACCTTGCAAGATTCAGGAGTTGTCTGTGATCCTGTAATCAGGAAGCACATTTGGCACCAAGGTTGGGGAGGAAGGCGATGTTGCAGGGCCCGGAAGTTGCCTTTTGTTCTTGTAATCAGGAAGGACACTCGGCACCACTAGGCATGCCGGCAAGTAGGGAGAACAACTGTGACCAGGGTTGGGGTTTATAGGGAGAACAAGTTTTTACAATACAGCAATCACATAGTCTGTTACAGAGAGGAGACAGCGGAGACAGCTTACAAGAAGGGGCAGATACAGCGTTTCGGTCCGGTAAAGGAAAGAACAGAGTTTGGACCAAACAAAGGCAAAGGCAGAGTGTATCTTGGGGTAGGAGGGCTTGTGTCAGCTAGGGCAGGGTTTAAGTTAGTTCTCGGTTTGAGCATTGGGACACCTGGGGTCACATCCTGTGTCCAAAAGGTTCAGCACATTCCATGGTTTACGGTTGGCCAGGGTGAGTCAGAGGACAAGCAACTCCTACAAGGCTGGCATAGCATAAGATAGAGTCACTCAAGTTAGCTGATGACAGTTCCCCCCACAGGGACACAGCGGTCAGCGCAGTACTTGGTGACTTCTTGTTAATGTTGTGGGTGACTCGCTTGTGTTTCCACCCGTGGAAGTTACTGGGAATGATGACAGGGACCAACACAGGCCCCGCCCCCAACCCTGCTCCTCCTCCTCCTCTTCCTCCTCCTCCTCCTCTTCCTCCAACCACAGCCCTCCTCAGCTCAGCCAGCCCGGAGCTGCACACAGCAGAGATCTAGAAACTTGCAAGCTGCCCACCCAGAAGATGGGGGCTTCCCACCTGCCATAGGTGAGTGGATGTCCTCCCCCAGAGCCCTGCACTGCTCTTCCTTTGCCTTGGAGTTGGCTGGCTATGGGCCGGACTCTACAACTGTGAGCCAAGATAAACCTGCCCTTCTGTAAGCCGCAAGTGCTGGATATTTCATCCCAGAGGAGCAAAAGTAACTGAGGTAGATACCCGGTTAAACATCTGATACTTAGATGATTAGACGGAAGCTCCTATGTAGCTGAGGCAACATCTTCGAAATTACTTCGGCATGAGCCAAGCACAGCAGGTCTGCATCCTGGACACCACGTTGGTCTGGTGGCTTCAGTTTTGCACATCCATTCCCTTTTGAGTGACAGGCTAAAGGGTCCGGCGGGCTCCATCCCATCTGCCCTACCCCCAATTGCTTTACTGCCAAATACCCTCCCTACCTCAACAGACCTGCAGAGGCTTCCAGGTCTAAGAAACTGATTTGCAAAGAAAACATGTCTGATACTAGCTAATTAGTGTCCTGGTATTATTGTTTTTTATGTATTTGCTTGTTACAGGGTCTCACTTCGCTGCTCAGACTTTTAATAATCCTCCTGCTTTCAGTCTCCCAGGTGCCAGGATTACAGGTGCACACCACCAAGTTCATATTCGTCACCAAGTCAGCACACCGCAGGGACAGGGCCGCCACAGCACATGGTGGGTTGGGGCGGGGGATCGAACTGTGGTCCCTGTACTTTCCTAAGCATGCCTGAGCTATCAGGCCAGCCTTAGTATCCTGGTATTAAAATCCCCTTCCTGAGAATGTAGGCTTCATGAGTGCCTACCCAGAGCTCTACTCTTCCCTGAGGGCGTCGCCCTTAGCCCACCATAACAGATCCTGGAAGCATTTTCCCCAGCTCTTTGTCAGTACCACATGGACCGATCATTACTGGCCAGCGAGACCTCACAGAGCATCGCTTTCTGTAATTTCTTCTTCTTCTTCTTCTTCTTCTTCTTCTTCTTCTTCTTCTTCTTCTTCTTCTTCTTCTTCTTCTTCTTCTTCTTCTTCTTCTTCCTCTTCTTCCTCTTCTTCTTCTTCTTCTTCTTCTTCTTCTTTTGAAAGTAGTGGGAGATACGAACGAAGATGCTCGCCATCTTCCAACCTGGGTGTGTGAATGTGTGCAAGTGAAACGTTAGAGCCTTACAGCAAGGGCCAGGGACGTAGCTCAGTGGCTTAAGTGTCTACATGGCAAATGGAAGGTCTTGAGTTCAATCCCTGGTGCTGAAGGAGCGAGTGCGCGAGAGACCGCAAGAGCACACATACGAGAGAGAGAGAGAGAGAGAGAGAGAGAGAGAGAGAGAGAGAGCAATCCAGCAGCCATTCTGTGACTACGGAAGATAAGATTTAAGCAGACAATAATGTGCCCGCTGGACTGCAGTGGCAGCAGGGAAAGCTACTGGGCCTATTAGGTCGGCAGAGACGTGAGAGCCCCTAAGCCTACCGGAAGAGTGCCAGCTGTAGGTTTCTTCACACAGGAGATAAATTCTTCTTGAGAGCCTTCTAGCTCGACAATATGCTGCTTGCTTGCTGCTGTATGAAGCAGTCCTCAGGAGTCCAAGAAGTGGGATTCTAATTATGAAATCCCCATATCTGGGATGCATCAGTCTAAGAGCTATTCTTGGTCGGATGAAATCTGTGCGGAGACTGTAAAATTCCAAAGTCGAGGACAGCAGAGCAAAAATGCAACTGGACTCGACCTTCGCCTCCCTGCCTCTTCTCAACTAGGAGTTCCGCTCTGGGCCACTTTGGGCGACTATTGCTGTGAATTCATCTGGCCTTAGGAGACAACAAACACTGCTGATGCTTTTGCTTCGTGCGAGAGCTCTGACCTGCAGTGACAGCTGTGAGAGCTCAGCAAGGCCTGCGGCACAGCCAAAGCCTGGCTTGTGTAGTGGAGGGTGACAGTTGGGGCCCGCGTGAGAGCGCGGCAGCACCCCCACCGTCACCTGCCCAAATCGGAACTTCATAAGAAAAAGAGCCAGGGCAACTGCCTTTCCTCAGCCTGACGTGTGAACCCACAGAGGCGCCACAGCCCCTCAGGCAAGTGTACATACAAAGAATGGTTTTTTTCCACTCAGAAACATTAGTCCGTCCTCAGAACCCAGGATGATGCCGGGCAGGTCCCATGGATATAGCAGGAACTCCCGTCCTGGAAGATGTTGGGGTAAATTTGTGTTCCCTCCCATCAAAGAATGAATTTTAGGAACACAGGAGAGGAAGGGCAGAATATATTTAGTGAGGGACAGAAGGGGACCCCAGTGGGTGGCCAAGGAACTTGTCTTTTCTAGGGATGTGTATAAAGCAAATACAGAACACGAGGCACAGTCTAGGGAGGAAACGTGGGTATCCATGACAGGGGCATGGGGTGGGACAAAACGGTGGTCAGCCAATAACATGACAAGCAGAATGGCTCAAGCAAGATGGACTAAGCTGGGATCAAATCGGGAAGCAAGCTGACGCGAGTACAGAACAGGGACTTTTCCTGTGGAGCTTGAGCTTAGTGACTCTTCCTGACTTCCGCACGGTGAGTGCTACCTATTTCACAATACCAGTCCTCGGCGCCCATCCCTACGGAGGCACGTCTGCATTTGCCTAATCTTTGGTCCTGACTTCTGGCCTACAGCCACAGCAGCGGCGCCTGTCTCTCCCACAGTTGCAGGTACTGGCTCCTCTTCCATACTGGCTCCTTCGAGGGCCCAGCCCTGTCGGACCACCTGTTGCATTTCCATCTAACTCAGCCACTGACAACACCACACCTGGTTAGAATGCCCCTGCCCAGCGGAATCGCTCCTGCAGCCTCACGCTGCTGCCATCTTGGTCTCCGTCCCTGATCATAATCAAGATTGCATTCAGTGGTAGGCACTGCCCATCAGGCCGAGAACATGCAGACTGCGGAGACAGAAGAGGGCGCATCTGAGTGCTCAGAGCAACGACTGGTGTCCAAATAGACAAGAAGCGATGCATGTCCCCCAGGACCACTTCGCAGCCTGACTGCTGGCAGCCACACCCGCAAAGCTCCAGCAACGAGCACCTTCCAATGGTGGAAGCTAACATAACGTGCATTTCCGCCTCCCCGAGTGAGGGATGGAGGGCCCGCTGCCACCAGGGCTCTGTAAGAGGGCGTCTTGCTATTTATCTTGAGGCAGCTCAACAATACAATAGATGGTGTGTGCTCATTATTCAAATGAAATTGCAATTAATGCCATACCTGCTCCCAAGCTTTGCCAGGCAGCTCATGATAATGAGCTCTCTGCACCCTTCTCCCGTCGCCTGTGATGTCACGCTCAATGAACCTCTGCTAACAATGTGGATTCATTAGGGCTGAGCCAGGGTCTGCCTCTGCGGTTTTGGGGCCCAATAGGACACTAACTCTCCTTTTCTCCAAATCCTCTTCTCTCTCCTCGTCCAAATTCAATCATACGCATCTTGGCCTAGATTAAAATTTCACAAAGCTTCAGATTGCCACAAAACCACCGGGCCAAGGACAGCTGTTCATTTAAAATGTAGACTTGATTAAATGACATGATTGAAAGAAGTAGCTCCGTGGAGCTACTTTAACCTCAACTTCATAATAATGGGCTTATTTGCATATGAAAGAGCCCTTCTGTGGTCTCGCTAGGAAGTGGCCTGTGCCTTGGTGGCCCCAGTGATCAGGAGAGCCTTGGTCGGTGGTACACGGTGGTTCCTAATCCTCCGGAAGAGGCGGAGAAATGAGGAGGAGGAGATGAGGGAGGGCAAAGAGAGGAAAGCAGGGGGATGAGGGGAGAGAGGCAAACTGCGAGCAGAAGATGGCAAGGAGAGAACTATAAGAGAAAAGGAAAGAAAAAGACAGGAGTAAAATGAAATCAAGACTGCTGTGGCATCTGGGTTAGACTAAAGTATTACAGGCAGTCAGTCAGGCCCTCGAGGAGGCAGTAGGGAAGACAAGGGGACTTCGCAGCTTGGGGAGAGGTGGACTCCTGCTGTGGGCCGGGACTCAACTGGAACTCAGGACAGAGGAAGAAACAGACACAACCACATCCCTCCCTGAGCACTGATATTCTGGATGTTTTTCTCAGGGCCAGCCAAAGAGCTCAGTGGATTACAGCGGTGGGATCCTGGGTCCTGCTGTGCTGGTCCCACTGCCAGAGCACGCTGAGAAGGCAACTGAGACTGGGCCGGGGGTTACGCGCCTGTAATCCTAGCTCTTGGGAGGCTGTAAACAGGTGGCCCACCAAGAGCAGATCTGGTAGCGAGACCCTGACCTCCCCGTCCCTGAAGACCCTTGCCTAATCCCCCACACACACATAAATAAATAATAAACATAAATGGATCTTTCAGCTTAAGGTCGTCTGGAAGCCTGTAACCCAGCCCCCACCAGGAAAAGCCCCAATTCTCTATTCATGCCGGCTTGCTACGTGTGTCCAGGTCAGCCCAGGAGTCAATCAGTTTTACCTGCACAGTTGTGCTTGTCATCTTACTGGTTGAGCGTAGTTGCGTCCCACTTCATGCCCACCTGCCGAGTTCCTAAGATTTCCCCTCTAGACCCACCTCACCTCATGGCTTTGCTCTATAAAATCTCTGGAAAAGACATCTTCCGGGGCAACCAGCTCAGCCCGCCCCTCTGTCCGTCCTTGGACAGGAGCTTTCCCCCAGTCAGCATAGTCTGCTCTAAAAAAAATCTAAACAGCCAGTGGAGGGCAGCTGCAAGAAATAAAGGAAGCAAGAAAGAGAGAGAGAAGAAGAAAAGCCAGGCCTTTACCCATCCAGGTCCTCCCTGCAGTGAGCCCAAGAAGTGACCCCGGCGCCTTCACCCACAGGGGCAGCTAGTCAAAGCCTCTTGCCAGGTGTGTTTTGTGATTTTTAGCTGAGTGGAAGCAGCCGTGGCTCATCAAGGGCTAACATTCAGTGACAAAACCTGAGGAAGACCACCCCTGATGCTAAGAAGCATTTGTGAGTGACAGGCCACCCGGCCACACTGATCCAAGGCTTCTGACAGCCACAGGCCCAGGGGACAGAATCCTACCAGAAACAAAATCTGCAACAAAGTCTGAGCAGATCAAACCAACGACACAAGAAGGGTTTGACACCACAACGAAGTGAGAGGTAGCACAGATACCCAGAGCCAGCTGCGCACTCAGGAAGTAGTTCACGTGAGAAAAGCAACCTAAAAATGAAGAATGCACACCCCTGTAAGGAGACAGAGAAAGGCCTATAAAAAATTCAACACCCTTTCAGGATTTAAAATTAAAGCAAAAAGCTGTCACGAAGCTCAGAACAGAAGAAAATTTCCTCAGTTTGATACAGAAGAGCTACCAAAAATCTGCAGCTCCCATCATTCTTAAGGGTGCAAAGTAGAACTTTCTTCACCAAGGCCAGGAGTGAGGCAAGGTGTGCCCTCTGCGCACTGGTGTACAACTTTGTACCAAAATTCCTACGAAAATGTTATAAAAGAATAAAACAAATATGTTTGGGAAAGTTACAAAATTGTTTCTATTCTCAAACATATTTCTTTACAGCAAATCTCAAAGAATTGACTCCTTCTAATATTCTGCAACTCATGAACAATGATAAAGAACATGGCTGAGCACTAGCATATCACATGTTGTGCCAGCCAAGTAGTTGAGCACATTAAAGCACCTGCAAAGAGGGGCAGAGGCTGGGGGTTCGATCCCCGGGTCTGCTGTGCTGGCCCCAACCCCAGGTCGCACTGAGATGTTAATTGAGACTGGGTGTGGTGGTGCTCGCCTGTAATCCCAGCTCTTGGGAGGCTGTAAACAGGTGGACCACTATGAGTCCATTCTACTAGTGAGACCCTGAACAACCTGTA
Organism: Myocastor coypus; assembly: GCA_004027025.1. Lineage (NCBI taxonomy): Eukaryota > Metazoa > Chordata > Mammalia > Rodentia > Myocastoridae > Myocastor > Myocastor coypus. The sequence continues at coordinate 34,023 of PVJA010014512.1, read as the reverse complement.
GATCTTTTCCTAAAATTAAAAAAAAAAAAAAGAATAGCACATGTTTTCTATTTTGTGAGAAACTCAAAGCACAAATAAGTAAAGAGCAAAAAGAAGGATGGGTAATGGGTGCAGGGAGAGGGATGTTTTGCAAACATGTTACGTGTGCACCACCTCCTCACGAGGAGGGCAACTGCTGGGTATCGGCCAACACGCGCGAATGAAAATCCAGAAGGAATTCTGAGGGCAAGATTAACATATGAGAGTCGATAACTTTCCTATATTATGGCAGTACACAAATGGAATTGTGTCTATTTCTGTTTGTCTTTTGAAAGGAGCAGATAACACTTAATTTTTTTTTTAACTGTGACTTTTTTCTGCTTTTAAATTTCTTAGAACTTCTTTGTGGTGGTTTTATTTTGTTTAACTGAATCTTACACATTTATCTCTGGTCATCTGAACAACTATTTTGAACCTAGCATCATGCGATACAGCAAGCATTGCTGAATTCCTAGTGAGATCTTGTATTGCTCCTGTTTTCTTGCTATCACAGTTATCCAAACTAGTCTGCCTACATAACACATCTGGGGGGGCGGCAACATGGCTCAGCACTCTAAAGGGCTTACTTAGGCAAGCTTAGGCAACTACAGGGACTGAGGTTCAATCCCCAGCACCACGTGCTGCACCAGCCCTACCCCCAGGGCAGGCTGAGGATTAATTAATCCTTCTTGCATTCATCCTTTCCATCATCCGTTTTTCCCCTCCCTTTGAACAGTTTTTTTCCTTCCACAGTGTCTGCTGGGCCTTTCAGGTTTTCACTGCTCTGGCTGATGTTCACACTGGCGAGGTGACTTGATGTTTGCACTTGTGGATCTGGTTTATTTCACTTGCCAATATCGTGTCTAGCTGCATGCACTCATCTACAAAAGCTGCAAACTGATCTTTTTTACAGCTGAATAATATTCTATGGCGTAAAAATATCACTTTCAAGTTCTCAGTTGTTGGGCATTTGGGTTGTTTCCAAGATTTAGCTATGACAAATTGTTCTGCTATAAACATGGGTGCACATATATCACTGTGGTACGATGATTTCAGTTATTTTGGAAAAATACTTAGGAGGGGAATAGCCAGCTTGAACGAGACTATAAACCTAGCTTTGTGAGGAATCTCCACACTGATTTCTGCAGTGGTTGTACCAATCTGCACACCCACCAAAAGCGGAGAAGGGTTCCTTTTTCCACATGGGCTCTCCAGCTTTTGTTATTGGCTGATGTCTTGATGGTAGCCTTTCTTTTTGGTGTAAGATGGTATCTCAGCAATGTTTTAATTTGCATCTCTTGAATGAACAATGATTTTGAAGATTTTTGATATATATTTACTGGCCATTTGTATCTCATTGGTGGAGTGTATATTCATTCCAGATTCCTATTTTCGGATTCAGTCTTTGAATTTTGGAAGCTTGTTTTTTTTTAATTATATGTTTATATTTTTATATGTTCTACATAGCAGTCTTTTGTTCAATGGATAGTCTGCTATAATTGTCTCCCAGTTGATGAGTTTCCATTTTACTCTGTTGGTGATTTCTGTTGACATGCAGAAATTTTTTCATAACAATCTCTTCCAGAAGATTTGAATTTTGGACACATTTTGGCTGTAGTTTTTGCATGGTGGAAAGTAGGGGTCTACTTTAAGCCTTCAGCATGTAGAAGACCAGTATTTTCAGCACCATTTATTAAAGAGGCTTTCATTGTAAGCTATCTTTCTTCCAATGAACATGTTTGGCCCCTTTGGCTAAAATAATGTGGCTGAGTGTGCTTACAGTTGTGTCTACATTTTCTAGTGACACATTTTCTAGTGGCACATTTCTAGTGTCTGCATTTTCTAGTGATCCTCAGGCCTGTCTCTTTGCCAGCACCATGCTTATTTTATCACAGTAGCTTTGTAGTATAATTTCAACTCAGACATTGTGATGCCTCCTGTCTTTCCTCTGTTGCTCAGGATTGCTTTTGCTATTCTAAGTCTCTTCTGGTTTCAGATGAATTTTAAGAAAGTTTTCTTTATATCTATGAGATATACTACTGGTATTTTAAGGGGAATTGCATTGAATCTGTACAACAATTTTGGGCGTATGACCATTTCCATAGTGTTGATTCTTATCCTGGAGAAAGAAATATCTTTCCCTTTTATCTTGGCTCTCTTTTCAATTTTCATTATATAAATCTTTCACTTCCTTTATGAGATGGGTTCGTAAGTACTTCATTCTTTTAGGTGTTATTGTGAAAAGCACGGCTTCCATAACCTTTTTCCCACAGTTTGTTTTTTGTGTATAGCAATGCTATTTATTTTTGAGTGTTAACTTTCTATCTTGCTATGCTACTGAATTTGGTTATTAAATTGACAAGTCTTTTAGTGGCGTTTTGCAGTTCTTCTATGTACAGTATCATGCCATTGTCTAATAATGACAATTTCTCTTCTTCCTTTCTAATCATTGCTCCTTTGTTCTCTGTTCTCTAATTGCTCTGGCTAATGTTTATAGAATTATATTGAACAGGAGTGGTGACCGTGGGCATTCTTGTTTTATTCCTGATTTAGAGGAAAGGCTTTCAGTTTTTGTCCACTAAGTATCACGCTGGCTTTTGCTTTGTTATGGATGGCTTTCATCAGAATGAGATAAACACTATGTATTCTAATTTTCTATAGTGTTTTTATCATGAATAAGTGTTGGACTTGCTCAAAAGGTTTTCTTCGTCTATCAAGATGGCTATGTGATTTTTTACTTTGGTTCTGTTGATGTGGTATATTGCATCTATGTTTTTGCATATATAAACCACCCTTGCATTCCCGGGATGAATCCCCCTTGGTCATGATACATAATCTTGATGATTTGCTGGATTTTGCTTGCTAGTATTTTATTGAATGATCTTGCATCTATGTTCACTAGGGAGATTGGCCTGTAGCTCTGTCTTTATTTGGGTCCTCTCTGGTTTTGGTAGAAAAGTAATACTTCCCTCCCTGAATGAATTGAAGAGAATTGCTTCTCTCTCTCTCTCTCTCTCTCTCTCTCTCTTTCTTTCTTTCTTCCTTTCTTCTTCCTTTCTTTTCAGATGCATAGTGATCTGCCTGTCATTAGCCGCCCAAGAGCTGGGATTACAGCTGGACTACACTGGGAATGTCTCATCATGCCCGGTCTCAATCACTGTCTCAGTGCACCCCAGGGGCAGGGCTAGCATGGCATGCCATCAATTTCATTAAAAAGTTTGAGATGAGTTGGCATTATGTCTTTGCTAAATTTTGAAGCTTCAGGACCTGAGCTTTATCTTTGTTAGTAGGTTTTTATTAGATTTTCAATTTCACTGTCTGATATTGGGTTATTCAGAATTTTTCTACTTTCTTGATTTAGCTATGGTAGTTCATATGTGTCTAGGAATCTATCCAGATCCATTCTGAGAGAGTAAAGGTTTTAGAAATGGGAATTGATAATCTTCTGAGTTTCTATAGGGTCTGTAGGAATTTTGTCCTTTTCATTCCTTATTGTATGACTTTGAATTTTTTCTTTCCTTCTTTTAATGAGGTTCGTTGCATCTCTATCAATTTATTTATTCTTTCAAAACATCAGCTCTTCAAGTCATTAATTCTCTGTACTGTTTTCTTTGTCTTCATTACACTTACTTGTGCTTTGCTCTTTAGAATTCCTTTCATCCTGTGGGCCTTGGACTTGACTTCCTCTTCTTTTTCTAGGAGTCTGAGATGCACCAGAAAGTTGTTTCTCTGTACTCACTCTATGTTCCTGATGTGAGAATTTGTTGCTATAAATTTTCATCTGAAGTCAGCTTTATTGAATCCCGCAGTTTCTGGTAGGTTGTATCTGCATTTTTGTTAGATTGTAAATACTGTTTAATTTTTTCTTTAATGTATTCTCTAACCTATTGATGGTTTGGGGTGTATTATTTAGTTGCCATATGTTTATATAGCATGTGCTGTTTCTTTTTCAATAATTTTCAGTTTCATTGCACTACGGTCAAAAAAACATGCACAGGATGATCTCGATTCTTTTGCACTTACTTAAGCATGTTCCATGGGCCACCACAGGATCTGTTTTGGAGAATGTCCTATGTGCAGTTGTTGGCAGACTACTGTGGAAAGGCCTACTAAGTCCATTTGTTTACGACTTTCACTTAGTTCTGTCATTTCTTAACCATATTTTGACTTGTTTATCCATCTCTTTGTGCCAGTGGGGTGCTAAATTTCCCCCAATAAAAGCATGGTATTGTTCATTAAATTTTTCATGTCTGTTACAATTTGTCTTAATAATTGGGTGCTCCTTCATTGGGTGCATACAAATTTATAATTGTTATCTCTTCCTCTAAAGGATATGTGGTGACATTCTTTGCTTCTTTTAGACACATCTGGTTTGAAGTTGACACTGTCAGCAACTAGTAAAGGTCCTTCTGCTTTTCTTTTCTGGATTCCTGTCATAGGGAGTATTGTTTTCCATACACCAACAATCAGTCTATTTCTGAGTTCAATGTGTTGCTTGCATGCAGCATATTCTTGGATCTTGCTTCTTTATCCACTCTGACAGTCTGCTTCCTTTGGTTGGTGAGTTAAAGCCTTTTGACGTTGATAGTGCTAACTGATATGTAGTGGTTTATCTTCCTCATGTTGTTTTCCTATTGTAGGATCCCTACTTTCACCCTCTGCTTAATTGCCTGCTCTACTTGGTTGTTCTGTTGCTGTTGAAGCTGTGGTCATCTCTGTCTCTTCCTAAAATGTCTGTCAGCATTCTTTGTAGGGTTGCTTTGGTTGTCATGAACTTCTTCAGTTGTTCCTTGTCATGGAAGGATCTAATCTCTCCATTACATTCGGTAGATAGTTTTATAGCAGATGTCAGTATGGGTTGAAAGTTGTTTTCTTTCAGGACCTGTAATATCTCACTCCAAGCTCTTCTCATTTTGATGGTCTGTGTTGAGAAATATCCCATGACTCTGATGGGCTTTCCATGATAGGTGACCTGTTTCTATTCTCTAACAGCTTTTAATATTCCGCTGTTTTGTTCAAGTTCTGGGATCCTGAGTACTATGCATCCGAGTGATGATTTATTTTGATTATGGCTAGCTGGAGTTCTGTATTCTTTGGTTATCTGTACATCACATTCTTTTCCCATGCTCTGGAAATTTTCTGAGACTACATTTGCAAACACTCTTTTTATGTCCTTTGTATTATCTCCATCTGCTTCACTGACACCTATCAGTGTTATGTTTCTTTTCTTTGCATCATCTTGTAGGCATTGTACGGTTATTTCCTGTTTTCTCATGATCTTTAACGGGTGTTTCATTGCATATTCACTAGCAGGAATGCTATCCTCAAGATCTGAAATTCTATCTTTTGCTTAATTAGAGTGATTTTGCCGGCTTCCAGTGGAATGCCTAACGTCCTGTGCATCAGCATACATCCATTTCATGCATTCCACTTCTTTCCTACATTGTTCATTCAATGTTTCTGTCATTTTCCTATGTTTCTTCTACCTTCGTCGGTTTCTTCCTCAGACACATCAAGTAATTATTTCACGATTGCTGCCACTTCCTTTCATATCTGAAAGGCTATTTTTGTCCTGATTTCCTCCATAGCCTGATGGAATTGGCTCTTTACTTCAGCTGCTACCATTTCAGAAATTTCAGGAGTATGGCGTCTATTCTTCCACGGCTTTTTCTCCTGCACTTGTGTCGGGTGCTCTGGAGGCACGAGAGGGCCTTTCCTTCCTTCCTCTTGTCAGTTCTTGCTGTCATGACAGGTGGGCAGTGTGCCAATCAGCAAGGCTCTCTAGAACGTGGGAGGGCAGGGAAGGCTCACCAAGGCCCCTGCTCTGTGGGGTTCACTGTGGTTTCGGCCTCTTTGAGGAGAGGGGCAAGCTGCAGTTCAAGAAGGATCTGATGATGGCGAGTGCAGGACGAGAATGTGCACGGCCCTCTCGATGGTGCTTTGGCTCAGGGTAGCACCACACAAGGTTCCTAGAGGTCACTGTGGCAGTCAGGACTCCCTGGTGACCCTCAGGACAAGAAGGGGCAGCAGACTTAACCAATTCCAGCGGGAAGGCTGAGGTGGTGGAGCCAGGGTTGCAGAGTCTCCCCAACAGTCTTCAAGATGAGGAGTGGCAGCCCAAGCCAGCAAACCCCAGCGAGAATCCTACAGGGGTGGGGACCGGCCTAGCACACCTCTCTGACAGTCTTCCGGCCAAGCAGAGGCTTCCAGATTCAGCAAGGTCCAGTAGGAAGACGGGGGGCAGGGCTAGTGCTGCCAAGTCCCTGCCACAGTCTTCAGGGTGACGGAGACAGCCAGAACCAGGGAACTCTGCGCAGAACTGGGCACCAGCTGGCCAGGTCTCCCCAGCAGTGTTGAGGTGGAGCTGAGGCTGCTGTGCTCAGCAAACTCTCACCTTTGCCAGATTTTGACCACATCTTTTAAGCATACGCAAAGATGTTCCACATCACACATCAGCAAAGTTCACACTAAGCAGCAATGGAATGAACACCACGGTGCATCTATTAAAATTACAGAAATTTAGATCATTGAAAACCCAAGCTCCGGAGCTGGTGAGCCGCGATGGAAACTCTCATCGGTACTGGTGGGATTGCAAGATGGCCCGCCCACCTGGGAACACAGCTAGGTCACCTCTCACAGAACGAAACCCAAAATTGCCATGTGATCCATCCAGTGGGCTCACCTCTCACCAAAGGAGTTGAAAATTTGTGTCTAAACAAATAGATACACGAGGATGTTTATAGCAGCGTTTTTATATAGAAAGATCATAGCTTGGAAGCAACAGATGTATTCTCTAATAGGATAACGGATAAATAGTGAAGCTTCCACCCACTGGAATATTATTTAGCCACCACACCATGTCTCCACATCTAAAGGAGGTGGAAATACGTAGAATTGAGTCAGAGAACCGATCTTAAAAGCCTGTACAGCTTTACCTGGGTGACATTCAACACAAGGCAAAACTATTCGGACAGCAAGGAGATCAGTAATTGTCAGAGTCTTGGGGTAGGCAGGGATGAATAGGTTGGATACGGGAGGACGATTAGGGCAGGGAAGATGCATGGTGTGACGGTCGAGTGGTAGACACACGACGTTATATATTTGCCGAGGCCCAGCGCTTGCCCAATGTATCAAGATAAGCCCTGATGGAAAATTGTGACTTGGGATAAAAGTGGTGTATCCATGTAGCTTCATTTGCTACAGCAAACGCGCCATTCTAGCAGAGAAGATTAACAGGGAGGAGGGCCCATACGTGCATCAGCAGGCACAAGGTAAAGGGAAACCTCTGCTCCTCGCTCTCTCTTTTGCTGCTAACCTAAGAAGCTCTTTTTTTTTTTTTCAATATCTTTAAGAAGAACAAAGATGTAAATGTAGCTGACTCCTTATCAGACAAGGGAGTTACTCTTTGATATTTACCAACAGTTTTTAAAACTGTATTTCACATATTCGTACAAAGCTACCTGTGCATAGGTATTTATAGATGTTTTTGTTTTAATAGCCAAAGTCTAGGAATGATAAACGCAAAGATAGAAGTGGCTAAGTAACCTGTGATGTGTCAAGTGCAGGCGGATGGGGCAATAAGACGCGAGATCCCTTTATGACAGACTAAGTCTGAATCTTCACCCTGGGGCCATGGACCCCGGAAGTGCCACACACACCCGCTTCACACCCCTAGAGCTAAAAATGTGACCCCAAAAGACTTTAGCTCAGACATTTTGTGAAAAAGCTATCAAGAAAAAACTGTTACTTTAGCCAGGTGTGGTGGCACACACCTGTAATCCCAGCACTTGGGAAGCTGAGGCAGGAGGATCGGTGCGAGTTTGAGACCAGCATGGGCCACAAAAGTGAGCTCAAGGCTAGCCCGATGTCCTTCTATTCTTATACATCAGGGGGCTTCACATGTTCCGTCAAAGCGTTTCAAATTGCTATAATTGAAAATGCTAAGGTATCCAAAGGAATAGAATAAAATAAAATTAAATTAATGCCAGTGTTTGTGTCTCCCATGTTAAATCAGGACATCAGGATCAAATTCGTTTCTTCAGCGTCCTTTGTGAAATCCTAGGTTGTGAAACAAGCTCACACACACACACACCTTTTCTGTGTGATAAATTATTCACCTTTATCTTAATATGCCTCAGTCTGTTCATATTAACACCTAAAGTACATGCCGTGCTAATTTATTATTAGCCAAGCCAATGGTAGTGTGGTTTTCAGAGCACTTGCAAAGCACATTCCAAGAACTACAGCCATACCAATGAAACTTCCAGATTCAAACCCATCTGCACAGTTAGCTGGCATCTCCAACACGGTCATTTCTCTGTCTGGGTCTTTAAGCTATAAGCACTCTAATTTTTTTATAACTGACCTTTATCTTGGTAACACAAAAAATAGAAGAAAAACAAAGGAAAAGTCTTTGAACCTCCTCTTTATAAGAAACCTCAATGTGCTGTCCTCTCAGTATCCTCCCTCCCTCGGGAAAACGAGCGGTTTTGTTTTCCGTTTCTTCCACGAACAGGAATTGCAAAATCATCCACCGTTCTTGAGCGGTTTCCTTCCTTGAGCCTTCGTACACACCAGCTCGTAAACTCGGGGAGGCCCTAAGGGCTTCCTTTCCGCTTTCAAAGGGTCAGCACAGGTCATACCTGGTCATTTTCACGGGCATAGGAGCCGCCTCTGCTGTGTTAGCTGCAATTCTCTGCGGTGAGATGCGGTGCTGACCACAGTCCACAGGCTGGTGTGCGGGGCTCAGCGGGCTCGAGGTCGGAGATGCTGCTTTGAGCCACGCTCAGGCGGGGGACGACAGAATGCGGGGATGCTGGCCGGTGCCTCTATCAGCCTCCGATGGAGGAGAGAAGGAGAATATTAACGGCTGCCGGGAGTGGGAAGCCAAGGACAGCCTCGTGATTTCTTGTCAGGTAATTTCTTTTGAAAGGAGGGGGTTCAGACAAGCAGTCTGGATATTTGATTCGAGCTAATACTGTTACTAGCAGGAAGGAAAAACCCATCTCCTAGCCTGCTACTTCAATTTGAGGAGCTGTTTTTGATTCTGGCAGACAGTGAAGCCTGACTGAAGGGTAGAAGGTTTCTGAACTCCATGATTTGCCTGCTTAATGCTCGGGCCTCTCAGCGGTGCTGACTTTATCTAATTCCTACAATGACTCATCATCGCGGATTCTGGAAATTGTTTCTGAAGGACCTTAGTCGTCCGGAGAGAGGGCAGAGCTCTTTATTACTTCAGGAAGGTGGACTCTGGCTATGCTTAGACTTCTCAGATCAGGGAAGACAGGTCCCAAGTCAGCCCTAAGGAATGGAACTCCTCGCCCTTCTTTAGGCCAGGTTCTCCAGCCGGAGCTGACCCGAGCCACGGCTGCAGGGGTGCTTCTGGGGGGAGACTGGCAGTCTATCAGCACCTGGCGATGCCTCGCCTTCCGTGACGGGACCCTTGCATCCAGTAGGACGGCACTTTCTGTAGCTCTTCCCTGACCCACACCCCTGCACAGGGGCGAGGCTGAAGCTGGCTACTGGCCGTGGTGGGTTGTGGTAAAGAAGCCTAAGCCCAGGAAGCCTTCAAGGTTGGAACTACAGCTTAGGGCCGCGCACTCAGGTCATTCGTCATGTGTGGAATGCACTGCGTGTCCCTGTCTCTCAGGTAACTTTCGGGTAGGCTTGGAAACCATCTTAAGAGGGACATGGCCACATTCAGTGACTGCCTGAGTGAAAGTGGAATCACCATTTAGAATGTCAGCCTTAATTAGAGACAAAACCAACCCTCCTGCGCATGGCCAAAACCCCCAGAGCTGCCACATCTGTTGGCGGCATTGGCTCTAAGGACCTTCTCCCCTAATTCCCCCTGCCAGCACCTGCCCCTCTCCTGGCTGCCCTGATGGTGGCAGTAGCTCCGCCTCCGAGCACCGCACCCTCCCCATCACCTCGACGTGCGCAACTCGCAGTGTCCCAGCCTCCGGCACCACGCGTACCGCTGCTTCCATCGCATGGAGGGAAAGCTTCGCACCGGTGAGGGCACAGAGCCCCTCTCCTCGTCTCCTCAGGACAAGCGCCTGCCTAGTTACCCTTCCAGGTGTTTTCGCGGGAGACTTCCCCTCCTCCTTCCAGGCTCCCCTTCTCCTCCTCCTTTCCCTCTTCCTCTCCTTCTTCTTTCTCTTCCTTTTATTTTTCTTTTCCCTCTAAGGACACCTGAGGAAGACCTCACCATCTAGCACAGACGCACAACAAGATACAGTTACATAACCATCATTACACGGTGAACAAACACACACCACAGGTTACAGCAGTATGCAAGAGTGTAAATACGCAATAGCGACCTGTGTGTGACTTGTACAATAAAGATGCAGGCTCCCCTTGCCCTCTCAGGCCCTCCGGCTCCGCTCCACGTTGCCTGCCGGTGTTGCTCATCTCCTGCATACATACATTCTTTAACTCATCCACCAGAATCTCCCTTGGCTTTCCTGAGCAGGCTGGTGGAGGTAGAGTCTGCAAACGCTGTTTGCAAACACTGCCTACATACTATGTGGGTGCACCACTTGGGGTGCAGGAAACAGAACTTGGGCCATGGTCTGAATTGGAGACCTGGCCAAGGGATGCAACTTTGCCATGGGAAACGGCTCGTTCTACTCTTCTATGGACAGGAAGCTGAAATCTGTGAGAACTGCGCCAACTCCGCTGCTCCCTCCCGATGTCGCCAGCTCTCAGCAGCTCTCTGAGTTTCTGTTTAGAATTCCTCAGTCCACACACACCCAGCCCCTCTGCACCCTCTGATCTGGGACCTTCCCCTTTCTCAGATCAGTCACCGTCTCCACCTTAGCGTTTTGCCTTCCCTGCTGGTTTGTTTCCTGCTGCCGCGTCACTTCTGGGAGGTCGAGAAGGGCATCCTTGGTGCTAAGCAACATCTGTCATTCAGCACATGAATAAACCGGGAAGACTGGTGGAAATAAGCTTTCATGAGTTAATGTGAAGACTAAATTGCTTAGCGTCGTTATTGGCCTATGGTAACTGGCCAACAAGTAATAATCGTATTGGCTATAAATAACACTGTTGGACCGGCGAGATAGCTCAGCGGTCTAAAGCACCTGCTTAGGCAACTTTGGGGACTGCGGTTTGATCCCTGGCACCACAGGCTGTGCCAGCCCCGGGCAGGCTGAGCCGGTCATAACATAGATAGATAGATAGATAGATAGATAGATAGATAGATAGATAGATAGATAGATGGATGGATGGATGGATGGATGGATGGATGGATAGATAGATGGATGGATGGATGGATGGATGGATAGATAGATAGATAGATGGATGGATGGATAGATAGATGGATGGATGGATGGATGGATGGATGGATAGATAGATAGATAGATGGATGGATGGATAGATAGATAGGTGGGTGGATGGATGGATGGATAGATAGATAGATAGATGATTTAAAGAAACCCTCAAGTGTCTGCCCTCCTCATGCCCACCTTGGTGTGAACAAGACAACAAGAAGAGAGAGAATCTCAGGGCTCCTTCCCAGAGTGCCGAGAGGACGTGCAAGCCACGCAGGTCCTAGCATGCAGGAGAACGGTGCCCACCGTCCACACAGCCTGAGGTAGTCACCCATCCCTGCTCATCAAGAAGTACCTACCTAGGTCCTGTGTGCCTGTGATGCCCAGTCTCTCCCAGAGCCCCCATCCGGTACCACCTTTGCATTATAGCCCTCTCCCTCCCAGTCACCCCTCCTCCCACTCAGGCTCCCTTTCTTCCCTCAGCAGTGAGGGTCTTTCTCCCTCATCCTGTGGCCAAGCAGCCAGTAGCATCTCTCCGTTAAAAGGTGGCACCAAATGTCAGTGCACAGCAGAGTCCAAGTGGGGTCCATGTTTTGCTTCCTCGGGTGTTGAGACAAAAGGAAATTGTTTTCTCTCCATGCCAAGCAGCACGGAGTCTCCAACCTGCGACTCTGTCACAGGCCCAAAGGTGTGTCTTCTCCACCAGGAACTGCTCAGCTTCAGCACTCCCTTTCTACAGTATCACCACACCTGAACTGCATGGCATCAGAGCACACTCGGTCCTCCTCATCCTGCAGAGTGTCGCTGGACACCAGCAGCCCTGCTCGGCCCTCCGGATGCTCTCCTGACCCCCAGTTGACACATCACAGCGTCCTTCAGCACCGGGTGCCACTGTCCCATGTGCAGCGGTGCTCAGGCTGTCAGTCCACTGTGCTCACCCAGCCTCGGGCCACAGTGCACCTCTCAGTGGCCAGTCCCTCCCAGTGGCCTGTGGCCTCCCTGGGCCCAGTGGCCTGCATCATTCCAGGGAAAGCATGTAGTAGGGGGCGAGCTGCCTGGCAGGTCAAAACCAACTACACATACAACTGCACTATCTCTTATCGTGGTCATTATGGTTCTTTTTTCTCATTTTACCTGAAAAGCAAATTACACAGGTTATTTTATCAGATGGAATTTTAAATGAGCTGAATATTAATACATAATGCAAGGTGACAAGAAAAGTGCACAGTCTCATGGCTGCTTCTTCTTTGCCTGCAGGAATCTGTGGGTCTTTGGTGACAAAAATAAAATGTCCCTCCTCTTCACTGGGTGATCTCTGCTCTCGTTCAGTACCTACGGCCCTCCGTGACAAGTTGCACTGTGGACCATCGTATGCAGACGATGCCAGGCAAGGCTGAATTTGGATGCTCGAAAGACATAATAAAATACATTCATTTTGCAAATCACCAGTGCCTAGAAAGAATTCATACTGAGAAAATAGGTAAAGGAATGGATACTGCCATTAAGTCTGCAGCCTGCACACATAATCTTCAGGAGACGGTAACATAGGTGGTTAATCCCTAAATAATGAGCACACGCCCCAGATCTCTAGGAATGAAGCAAATCTAAAACGGTACATAATGCTGTAACTATCCAGTTGGTAGAGATCTTTTAAAGTCAAATATAAACTACCCTGTGTCTCCTTGACGTTGCAACGTATTGAGCAACTCTGGCCTGGTGCAAGGCCCACGTAGCATCTTTCTGCAGAGAACTTGGAAGCTACCTCAAAGATGTCTTCATGTGGTTTATGTGCAGTGGCTTGGGACTCATGTTAATCAGTCTCCCTAGGGAAATGACCAGAGATACGGACCAAACTATATACATGGGTAGTCACTGAAGCATCCTGAGCACAAGGCGCATTTGAATATCTGAGAGAAGGTTTAGCCAATTAATGGGAGCATGACCCATGAACCACACATGCAGGAGACCTGGGTGGCAGCTTCTTATGAGACTCCAGTACCTGAGGGGCTGAGGTGGGGCTGAGGTGGTGATGCTAGACCCGAGGAGCAGCTGCCAGTGCCAACCCCCGGTGGCGTGGAGAGACACCATTCATGGTGGAAATCTTCCCAAAAAGCATTGCAGTGACAGGAGAAAACTTTCTAACAGAAGGCCCTGGCAGACAGGGTGGTGTGTTGTTTATCTTTCCTCTCCTATGTGCATCTTTGTCACTGAGCTGTGACCTTCCAGGGACAGGAGGCACCACCCAGCCCTCTGAACTTGTCCCATGGCCGACACAGCGAGGAGTGAGCGCCCACCTACCGGCCTGTCCTCCAGGAAGCCTGGCCTATTCCCGTTTTCCCCTGTGGGCTCCGGTCATCACCCTGGGCATTGCACCTGAACCGCACGCTGTCAGAGAAAAAGCACGGGGAACGTGCGGCCCCCAGGAGCTCTGGGGGAGCCACCCGTGGGCCTGCGCTCACTGCCTGCCCCACACTCCAGACGTAGTGTGAGGAAGGGGCCGCAAACGCTGCTGTGAGCCACTGGATTCACAGCACCCTGATCCATCTAGACAACTTCTTGTATCTGCAGAGCAACTTCAGACAAAATTTTAAAGTTCTCGACACAAAGAAATGGTGAGCTTCGGAGTCGATGGTTACGCTGCTGCCGTGATCCAGTCATCAGTCGAGGCATGCACTTATGGAAAGGTCCCAGGGATAGGGGTGGTCACCAGGGGCTAGTTAAAATAACATTTAAATTTTTGATTTTAAAAAGGAACATAGCCAGGCGTGGTGGCGCATGCCTGTAATCCCAGCACTCGGGAGGCTGAGGCAGGAGGATCGGTGTGAGTTCGAGACCAGCCTGGGCTACAAAAGTGAGCTCAAGTCTAGCCTGAGCTGCATAGCGAGACCCTGTCTCAAAAAGACAAAAAAAAAAAAAAAAAAAAAAAGAACAGATTGGAAACAACCATCGTAGTCAATATGATCCAGTCTTTTGAGGGAGTGGGTATCTGCAGAGAAGGAAGTAGAAAAATTCATGAAAATTAGGTAATGAGGAGTGGGAAGAAAAATAGATTTCCTTGGATTCCTTATCCTTGTCTGCATTTCATAAAACCTGTAGTCACTTCTGCAAGCTGGAGACAGAAGCACTAGAATTATTCTCCCTGACAGGCTGCTCTGTGAAATCTGCACGGCAGAGATAGGAAGCGGGGACCGCCTCCTGATGGTGGGCTAGCAGGGGTCACCGGAGAACTCGGATGTGGAATTAAAGCCCTGCAGGAGACCCATCTCCTTCCCCGCGGTCTGCCTACGCAACACAGTTGTGAGAAGGACTGAGTGCAGGGAGCAAGCATGTGCGCAGCAAGGCCACGGAGAGGGCGTCCAGCCCAGCACGGCGCAGCCGGAGGCGCCCTGAGCACGCCTGCAAGGATCACGGAACCCGCGGAAACCATCTGGAACCCCCGACCATCCTAGTTCTGGTCAACTAATCTAGGAGGAAAGCCCAAAAGCCCACATTGAAGCTACGTCCTCAAGGGCTTCTGAGCCCCTTGAAGGAAGGGGGCCCCCCAAACCCTGCTCCGTGGCTTAGTAGAAGCTGGGCCTCACAGCAGCAGGCAGCGGGAGGTGCTAAAGCAAACTTCATCTCTGTATGCGTAACCATGATCCCTGCCCACATCCCTGCCTGAGCTCTGCCTCCTGTCAAGTGAGCAGCTGCCTCAGAGGCCCACGGGAGGATGACCCATGAACCACACATGCAAGAGACCTGGGTGGCAGCTTCTTATGAGACTCCAGTACCTGGAGGTCCGAGGTCGGCTGAGGTGGTGATGATGCTAGCCCCGAGGAGCAGCTGCCAATGCGGACCGACACAGGCCAGGAGGAGGCGTGACTGCGCAGAGACCATAATGCACCGGGTGCCTGGAGACTCCTCCAAGCCCTCTCTCACTGAGTAGCGAGTGGTGGTCAGGCCTCCTGGGGTGGGGAGCTGCACCGTGGCAGGAAAGCCGGTGCACCCCCACGACGTAGCTGCGCCTGGCTGCAGGCTTACTCCAGAATCCAGTGCTCATGTCCACCCAGGCATAGCCCACTCAGTATTTTATTGACCAAGTCTCTCTTCACTTCTGTCCTTCGCTGCGCACTTGCCTCAGTCAAGTGTCAGTAAGACAACCACCCAAACCGAACCAAAACGCTAGACGTTCAAAGGTTACTGGAGGGCTTCTGGGAAAGCTGCGGATGACCTCGTGATGAGAAGCGGAAGACTCCACGACGGCCGACAGAAAAGCCATATGAACACACACTCACACACACGCACACACACACCACACCGCACACTGAAAGTGTTCTTTGCTCTATGGGTTCATCGCTGCAGAGGCTCGCGTCCTCAGAGCCTGCTTGGCGTGTGTAGGGAGCGGCGCTCTAATGATGTAGCAAAGCCTTCCAAGGGCTCTGTGTCACGGAGGCCAAGTACACGGCACCCAGAGGCAGGAACTTGGGGACTTTCAGAAGAACAATTTGGGAACGCCAAGAACAGAAGCGACTATGGAAGGTCCCCACGTCACCCCATCCAAACGTGTCTGCGTGGAATGCCTCATTCTCAGTGGTTGACTACGAGGCCAAAGCTAAGAAGCCCTTCCCTGCTGGTGAAGAGCTGAACCTGTGTGCTGCTAGTGACATTTGTCATGAACTTTTAAGAGAAGCTGAAGTTTAAAAAGTGGCACATATTCCTCTTTTGGCTAGTTCCATCGCTAGATGAGTTAGCGATTGAATGATGGATGGATGGATGGATGGATGTGGTACATGGTGTCGCTGCACAGCTCAGACTCCTGGTGATCCTCCTGTCTCAGCACTAGCATTACAGGTGTGTGCCACCACGCCTCGTTTCAGTGACCAGGCATGGTGTGCCCAGGGTTCTGAGACCAGCAAGGCACGCTGTACCAGGAATCGAACTCAGGTCCTCGCACTTGCCAGGCAGGTGCTTAGACCACCAAGCTATCTCCCCAGTGCCATCACTAGATGAAGTGACCATGGAGGTGTAATGGTTCGGGAGGGTTCAGGAGTCACAGTGGCTTGAAAGTGAGACCACTGCGTCTACCGACATTGTCGACCCGGCAGCGCTGTCTCTTTCCGCAAGCTAGACAGATAAGGAGGCTGTGTCGGGGGCACTTCATTGGCAGCCACCAACACGTCTGTGGGGCGTTCACATCTTTGATCCCTTTATATCCTCACACGCACAGAGACGGCAGGTGCCATGACCGGGCAGCTCGCCGGTGTTACTACTCAGGTCAAAGAAGCCCATTCCGAGTGTGAGTCTGCACATCATGCCATGCGTAGTGAGATGCTGGCTAGCAGACGAGATCCGGATTGAGCTGCTTTTTCCAAGAAGTGGTGAAAATCACCAGCCCCGTCAAAGCCCGGGCCCTCCATTCACGCTTCCTCACACTCCTCCGCGTGGAGAGGAACAGAGCACACGTGCATCTTCTCCCAGACACAGGAGTGAAGCGCTTTCTGACTGTGGGTCATTGCCCTGTTTTCAAATTGGCCACAGCTGCAGACATTTCTTTTTAGCAAAACGGTAGCTACGGATGCCACGTCTTAGTGACACAGACTGAGTCGCCAGAGTGACTAGCACACTCGGTGTATTTGGTCCACTCAAGGGCTGTCCCTACAGGGAAAAACGACAACTGTGTTCAAGACTGCATCGGAGTCCAGGAATGACAGGAAAGGCCGGTGAACAGGAGGACTTGGGACAGGTGGCTGACAGCAACCGAGATCTTGGGAGCGATACTGAGTCAAGGCCTTGGGGCTCCTAGTCACCTGTCTCCGCCTTAAAGACACATTTTGACATTATTTCCCCAGTACAGAAGACCCCCAAGTTGGAAAGGAACGGATTCCCAGCCAGTCTGCGAATAAACCGGATGTACCAATGTCGCCCACTGTAGAGGAGGAGCGCCGGCTGGAGATCGCTAACGGCGGTGGTCTCAAAGGTATAGCTGACAACGGCACAGGTGGAACGGCTACAAAGGGCAACGCGGACTTGGGTGCTGCTCAAGTGATGGTTATTTCTCATAGTTCCAAGGCTGGATCCCCAGGGGAGGACACCAGCAGGGTTAGGCTCTAGTGAGGGGGTCTCTTTCTGGTTGGCCAACGGCAGCCCTCTGGCTCCTGACCTGTGGGAGGAGAGGCCAGCTCTGTCCTGTCTCCTCTTCCAAGACAGCTTCTCCCTTGGTGGTCCCACTCTCCGACCTGGTCCCTCCCACGTCCCTCCCTCTGCACTTGACCACTTCGGGGAGACGGGACTCCCACCTATGCTTCTACACGTGGACCACGACTGCGGGCCAAAGCGTCAGGGTTGAAGTGGGGTGACAAGAGCAGAGCTTACTCCTTGCGTAGGCAACAGCCACAGATGGCACCTGTTGGGTGGATCCATGGACCAGCACGAGGCCGAGTTAGGCTCTGGCCCCGAAGCCTGCACAGAGCCTCCAGCCCACATGACCCTGTTGGGTATGCAGTGACTTCAGCACATGGAGTGATGTCCCAGCTTCTCTTGAAGACCAGGCGGACACTACTGTCCTTCCTTCCCTAGACCTAAGAAAGGCAGAGTAGCCTTGCTGTGCCTGTAGGGCTAGGCGTGGGATCTACGGTGGGGCTTCTGTAGCCTGATGGGCTGTCCCCAAGGCTACAGCTCAGGAGGGCTCGGGCGCGGAGAGGGTGGGACTGTAGAGGGTCGGCGTAGGTATAGGCCTCAGTCTCTCACCTGAACCCCGAAACTTCCCCAGCTCGGCAAGTGCCTTGTGGTGTGTTCTCAGGCCCCAGCGGGTGAGGAAGGTGCCAACCTCCACAAGAGTAGTAAATACCAAGTCAGAAGACGCAGGAAAGAAATCCACAGTGATTTCCCCCCACTTCCCAAAAGGGAGCCCACTGCACTGGCTAACACTATTGCAGAAAGCAGAGGCGGGAAGCGGGGGGGGGGGTCTGTGGGGCAGAGGCCACGCGAGCTGCAGCCACGGGCGCGGCAATAACACCATAATTACTCTGCACCTTAATTTCTTTCTGCTTCACATAATTCTTCATTTGATCAGGGTGTTTCAAAACGCAAAAAACTCTTGTCTGCTGATATGTTTTCTGGGTTTTTTTTTTTTTTTTTTTAAGCTTTGGCAAGGTAAAATTGACAAATAAAAATTACATATACTCAACTGTTTAAGAGCTACAGTGAAATGTTTTGAAATATGTACTCATGGAGAATTGACGACCCCGATTAGAATAATTTATACATCCGTCTCTGCCTTCAATTGCTTCTCTCCCTCTCTCCCTTCCTCACTCTGTCTCCAACTCTTCTGTCTCTCTCTGTGTGTCTCTCTGTCTCTCTGTGTCTCTGTCTCTCTCCTTCCCTCTGTCTCCCTCTCTTCTCTCCTCTTTTCTCTCCTCTCTCTGTCTCTGTCTCTGTCTCTGTCCGTGTCTCTCTCTCAATCTCTCTCTTTCTCTCTCTATCCGTGTGTGTATGGTGGAAGGCCTTAAGATCCGCTCTCATAGCAAATTTCAGTCACCGTGCTGTATGCTATAGGACCCTAAAAATTACGCACCTTGTATCCACAATTTTGAATTCTTGGATCGATTTCTCTCACTCTTGCCTTTCCAGCCCATCATAAGCTGTTTCCAGGAGTCCAGCTTTCTCAGATTTTATACAGAAATGAGACGAGGTCGGCGTGGCGCTTGTCTTTCTGAGATACATCCCTGAACATCCCCTGGGTCCACCCACAACATCTCATGGCTGAATTTCTTTCATACTTGGTACCTGAATAATTTAAATCAGTGCGGCCATTACGGACAACAGTATGGAAATTCCTTAAAACCCTCAAAGTAGAGCCAGCCTATGATCTAAATTACTGTCAGAATGACAGCTCCATTCTCAGGATGGCTCCAGCGCCATTCAGAATGACCAAAGTGTGAAATCAACGGAGATGTCTATTGATAGACAAGGAGCGTGTGCACGCACACACATCTAGCTGCAGGTGCACAGCTGTCCCAGCTGAGGTAGGCCACGCCTCTCCAGGTGTCTGTCGCAGGTGTGGTGCTTAGCCCTGCGTGCGCTGCAGAAGGAGACCTAGTTTGCTAGAACACAGGAACATTGGGAATCCCTGGAATCAGAGCTCCCCGGACTGCAGTCCCCTAACTGGGGAAGACCTCGGCCGCAGTGCCCGGAGCCTGTGGGGGAGGGGAGAAGGGCACGCACACCTGCGGCCGCAACCTGGTTTCCCAGCGCCATCTGGTGGGCAAACCTGGGACTGCCGCCCTGATGCCTGTCCTTGGGAAGCAGAGGTTAAAGCAGCGGTTCTCAACCTGTGGGTCGCGACCCCGGCGGGGGTCGAAGGACCAAAATGCAGGGGTCACCTAAAGCCATTGGAGGGGCCCAGCGGGATGGCTCAGTGGTCTAAAGCGCCTGCTTGGGAAAGCTTGGGCGGCTTCAGGGACCGCAGTTCGATCCCCGGCACCACATGCTGAGCCAGCCCTGCCTTTGCGGTGGGCTGAGCCGGCCATAAAAATGAGTGAATAAACAAACAAAGGTTCTGAAACAAGAAATAAATAAATAAATAAATAAAATAAAAAATTCTAAAAAAAAAATAAAGCCATTGGAAAATACCTATTTAAACCCATGCTATGCCATGGTGAAATGCTATTTATTGGAATTAGTAATAAATATTTCTCAACATATAATTAAATATTGTTTTTGTGATTAATTACTATGTTTAAATTATGTTTGACTTGTAGCAATGAGAACATATAAATCAGGTATTTACACTCCGAATCATAACTGTAGCAAAATTACACTTTTGAAGTAGCCACCAAAATTATTTCCTGGTTTGGGGTCACCGCAACATGAGGAACTGTATTGCAAGGTCACGGCATTAGAAAGGTTGAGAAGCACTGGGTTACAGGCTTCAGGTGGGCGGACACAGCTCCTGTGCCCCGGGATGAGGTTCTAAAGAGCACATGACCGCTCCTCCGCAGGACGAGGGAGCTTCAAGTCCGCTGTGACTGGAGAATCTCTTTTCTAGCCATACTTGAGCACAAACAAAAGACAGTTGCTGACATTCATTGTATTCATTGATCACAAATTAAAAAAAATACATCTGTCTTCTGGTAGGAATCACATCTGTACTTCATGGGAAACGGGTCCACGGAACTGCTAAGTCATCTGGCTTAAGAAACTAGCCAGCAAGATTTACAGTGCAAAACGTCGCCTCCTACCGCAGCTCCTCCACCGACCCCCAGCTGGGGAGCGGGGTGCTAGGACGCCCGCGGACACAGAACACCGCTGATGGGCCGGGGTTTAGGCCTGGCGCCTCCAAGTGGAATCTCAGAGGTAAAGAAGTGCAGGTGGAAGCCAAGAGAAGTCCCAGGTTGCTCTTCCCTCGGGAGCATTTGCATATTTATGATTCTGGGTCGTGATAAATAACCCAGCTCACCTGTCACCAGGAAAGGTGACTGCTGACGGGAAATGATTGCTTCCGAATGCAGAATCCAGATTATCTTATCACCTACTAAGGGAGGTAAGCCGGGAGCATAAAAGTCCCCCCATAATTTTCTCAATTCTGCCATTCAGGGCTCATGTCTCAGCAAAACAGAGCAATTCTGGGAGAGAAGCCATTGATGGGTGTGATGCCTAGTCTGTTTGGGAGCTCGCGCATAAATACTAATGATATTGACGGAGCCTTAGAAATGTGTCAGGCCCAGGCCCTGCTGTCGAGGAGCCCAGAGCCCGCACTGCTTCCCCGGCTGACGACAGCGCTCTCTTGCCCGGAAGGGCTCTGCTGTGTGCATCTTCGCTATTGGTCTACAGACTCTGTACCTCAGCCAGAGATTTTCCTATTGGCCAGCCCGTGGAGGCGAGCGCCTTAGTGGGTGGCCCCATTCCTCTTCCGCCTGGCGCGTCGGAGCCTGTGCTCTGCAGCAGGTCTCTGCATCTCCGCACATGTAGCAGAAGAGTGGGGAAAGCCTGCGTCCTGCTGTGGGAGCGGCGTGGCGGTGCTGGGCCACTGGAAGCACTCGGTGGTGGGACAGGTTCGGTCTCAGCTGTGACCTGGCGTGGCCGTTGGAGCCGCAGAGGACCAAGGTCAGAAGGGTTCACCTGTACCCAGCAGGATTTGCAAAGCGTGTGGCATTCGCATCCGTGCTGGTGGCCAGGCGATCCCAGGCTGTGGCAGTTAGGGCGGAGCTTGGATTTGAGTGGCTTGGGAGGGTTTGCAAAGCATCCTGGGAGGTGTCTTGGGGTCATGGAGGTGGGACTTGGGGTCCATGTCCAGTCACCACCCTTTCTCCTCTGGTTTGTGTGTCGTTCTGCATCCAAATGGCATGAGCTAGGCAGCTCTGGTCCACCACACTCTCCCGTTGCGGGGTTTCTGTCTTGGATCCAGCTGATGATGGACTGAACCCGCAAGCTATGACCCACCTTAAGCATCTCTTCCTTCCTGTTGTGGGTGTCTTGAACTGTGTCCAGTGATGTTATAGCCGATGTCTGGACCAGACGCTCACAGCTCACCACTTAGAGGAGGAGGTTTAATCTGTTTGGTGACGTCAGTCCGTGAGCAGCTCAACCAAGGGCAGGCACACAGCCCCAGGGTGTAGATAGCAAAGCTCAGGACGGCAGCCAAGGAAAGGGAAGTACACCGGAGAGCAAAAGACCAGGGCTCAGAGGCAGATCCCAGGGCCATGCACCTGCGGCTCACCCAGACAGGCAGAGAAGTGTGCTTTACTCATCCGTCAGGGAGCCCCCAAGCCAAGCAAACAGACGCCGAAGCAGAACCCAGCAAATGTAGCTGATGTCACGAGGCACACTGCAGCCTTTATAATCAGTCGCGGTCACACCTCAGCATGGCTTTGGCTTGCACTCCCTACTGAGTGGTGGTAGAGGTCCATTCCGTGGTCGTCCTCTATAACTCTCTCAGAGAATCTGTTTATTCTGTTCTTCTAGATCTGGATTGGTTTATTTCTGTTGTTTCATCTTTTCACAGTGGATCTGTAGTTCTTCGTTGCATGTCGTTATGTGTCGGTGCTGAAAGAAACAAGAAGCCTCGATGAATTCAGCTCAGAGGTCTCAGTGAGATCTGACTCTCTCGAAGTGAGCCGCGACCCACAGAAGCATCTTACCTTTATCGAGTACTCAAAGACAGGCTAAGGAATGTGCTCACGTGCATAATTACTTTAGTTAAGAAAGACTATAGTCTCTGCTGACCTTCACTCTTTGTCTAATGCTAGGCTCACACAAATGTTAAATAAAAAGATTACAGGGAGGGGAGGAGATAACCGTTAACATCCCAAGCCAGGAAGGAGACAACAGTCAAAGAGCCATCAGGCTCAGCTGCTATCTGCCTCCCTAAATCCCAGCTTTCTGGAATCCCTGAGTAACAGACGACACCTGGCCCTGGGCTTTGTTTATTGCTCTCCACTTCTTAAGTTGCGAGTTTCTTATCTCTGCAGTTCTTTATTCTAAATGTAAAGCTTCAGTCATGGAAGCAGGTCACAAATACTTTCCGCCGTCTCCTTGAGTATCTTTTTAACTTTAAAAAAAAAAATCACCTGCAAAACCATTTTTAATCTTGGTAGAGTCCACGTTGTGCATCTGGGGTCAGAGCTAAGAACTCTTCACAGCGTGGCTTCCTTGGCTGGTCTCAAAGATGTCCAGTAGGTTTTCCCATCTGCTCACTGCCGCGGCTAGGAGCAGCTGCCACCTTGTGTAAGAAGGAGATGAGTCTAGCGGCTTGGACTGCAGCACTCAGGGTTATCCGCTCGCCAGATATTAACTCAACAGGCCTGGCCTGGGTGTTGGACAAATGTGACCCAGTCTCGAAGAACTCCACCTCGCCCCTCTGGGTGTAGAAGAAGGTAAATGATGGGCCCTGTATCAGGTCCACTAGGACACACAGAAGGGCAACTCCGTGGACAGGAAGCAAGGTATGGGGAGGGATCTGGGGTCCCTGCCTCAGCCTGGCCAGGGATAACCTCTCTTGGATGGTGGAGTTGAAGTGAACGAAGGAGGGAGCCAGGCAGATCCACATGTAGGAAAATATGTTGTAATTAAAGAGCAGTGAAGGGCACGTGGATCGCTGGGAGGCCTCCTGGCTCCAGGCTCCTACATCAGCTGCCCAGATGGCCCCAGCGCTCCCAGGCCTACGTTCCTGGATGACAGCAGTGCAGACGCAGTGGTTACATGGGCTGTGCTGCCAAACACACACAACAGAGCAGGGCAACATAGAGCCCCGCGGTGACCTATAAATGTCTTCGTTCACCCTCAGAGGGGCGGTGCCAAGATGTGAGAGGCCTGGCACCTGCAGTGCGGGCTGGTGTGCTGCCGCTGGCTGCTCACGTGGTTGGGTCACATGTAGGGAGACACTACAGCCTCCCTGATGCCACGCCTCCAAGATGTGGCAGGGATCTGCCTCACGGGGACCTGGTGGAGGCGTGGGGAGCGGGCAGGTGGTGCTCTCAGGGTGGCTCCTCCACATCCTCCCACCCTGAGGTTGCAGAAGGACCACACAGTGTCCCGCAAGGCTCAGACAAGCTACACCAAGCATCCTTCCTTACGACTAACCCACGGGCGCGCAGACCTGCACCAAAGTTCACATCAGACAAGGGGAAAAACGCAAGCTCAAGTTCGGAGCCCACCTGCAACACATTCCGGAGACACTACCACATGAGCAAATGGGAATCACGCAGATGAAATCTCTGAATGGATAGCTTCTGAGGTAGACAGACAAGTGCAGAAACGTATAGAGCAACTCAGATCAGAGATAACATCTGAAGTAAAAAAAAAGAAATGCATGACTCTGAAGTCCAAAAACAACTGCAGAAACATATAGAGGAAATCAGAGCAGAAATAACCTCTGAGGTTAAAAAAGATATCTCTAAATTAATAGCATCTAAGGTAGGGGAACAACTACAGAAAGAAACAGAAGAGAACAGAGCAAAAATAATCACAGAACTAGTGAGAGAAAGGATAACTATAATGAGGGACTTCCATAAAACTAAAGAAGACATTGATAAAAACTTAGAGAATAGATGTTGTGGTTTATATCTAGTTGTCCCTGCAAAGCCTCGTGCAATCATGGGCAGAGACTTCTACAGACTGACATTTGACTCATGAGTCACTGGGATTATGTGATTTAGTACTGATCTAGAGTTTGAGACTTGATCCATGATCCCTGGGATTACGTGTTTTAAGTACTTCTGGGATTATGGGTGTGGCCTAAGGCAGATAGGCTGGGGTGGAGAACCAGAATGTAATATAAAGAGAGACAGAGAGACAGACTAGCACCATTGCTTTTTGCTGCCTTGATTGGTTGGCTGCCTCTGTCACTGTTTTGTTGCTGTTCTGCTGCCATGAACTGGATGCTCTCTGCTCTGTTCCACTCAGACTTGGGCCAGCCTAATGTGGACTGAAACCTCCACACACTGTGAGCTAATAAACCTTTCCTTCCTTCATTTTGGGTGTCAGGTGTTTGTCTCAGCAGCAAGTGAAGAGTAACTAAGACAATAGACAAATGATGGGTTCCCTGATGGAGCAATATAGCAAAGAAACATATCGCAATGAACAGTTTCAAGGAGATATGCAAGAAAATAAAATCTCAATCACAAGCTGGCAAAACCATATCAACGAAAGTGAAGATGGAATCTCCGATCTTGAAGACACAGTTGGAGCTAGTGAAAAGGTAGGAAAGTATCTCTTAAAAACAATCAGGATGCAGGAAAAAATAATTCAACATCTACAAGATGATGCAAAAATGAACAACTTGAGATTAATAGGAATCAACAAGAAAAAAAGGAGCTGAAACAAAAGATGTAAAAAGAAGATGGGGAGAAGTAATAGCAAAACACTTCCTTAATTTGAGAAAACAGTCAGACATTCAGTAACTGAAGCATACAGAACTCCAAATAACATCAACCTGACTAAAAACACACCCAGACATATAAAAGTCAAGATCCCAGATATCCAGCAGAAGAATAATATACTAAAAGCTGCTAGAGAAAAGAAACAGGTTAGATTTAAGGAATACTCATCAGAATAATGGCAGATACCTCTTCACAAACCATGAACTCAAGAAGAACATGGAGAAGACTGTTTCAAGTCCTCCATGAAAACAAATTCCAGCTGAGACTGCTATACCCAGTAAAACTCTCCTTCAAGTATGAGGGAGAAATGAAATACTTCCTTGACAAGGAACAACTAAGGAATTTCATGATGTCAAAGCAAACCCTACAAAGTATACTAAAAAAATTTAGAGAAGGACCAAAACGAACCAAACCCAACAAATGAGAATACAAGGAATTCACCAAATAGGGCAACCAATTAAACACAAGAGAAAAAGAGGTAAACAGCAGGAGGTAAAACTCATGTCAATCTTAAGTCAATACACTTCAATTATAACCATCAAGCAAATAGACTCAATTCCTCAATTAAAAGAAATTGACTGGCAGAGTGGATAAGGAAGCAAAATCTAACCATACGCTGTATACAACAAACACACTTAAATCACAAGAAACCCATAGGCTAAAAGTTAAAGGGTGGAAAACAATACTACATGCTCCACCACCTCAGAAAAAAGTAGGGGTAGCAATCTTCTTTGCAGACAATCTAAACTTCAAATCAAGCATGGTCAAATGAAATATAGAAGGCCACTACATACTGGTTAGGGGAAAAATTCAAGATGAAGAGGTAACACTCATACATAAGTATGCACCCAACACAGGAGCATCAAATTATATAACACAAACCTTAATGGATATGAAAAATCTCACATCCAATACCGCAGTCTTAAGAGGAGACCTTAACACCTCTTTATCCCAAAAAGATAGGTCAAGCGGACAAAAAATTAGCAAAGAAGTGGCAGAGCTGAACAGGAACCTGGGACAACCGGACTTAGTGGACATACACAGAGTGTTCCACCCAACCACTTCAGAGGACACCTTTGTTTGAGCTGCACATGGGCCATTTTCTAATATAGATCACATATTAATCCACAGGTCATGAATAAGTGTATGTAAGAAAACAGAAATTATCCCATGCATACACTCTGACCACAGTGCAATGAAATTGAAAATAAATGACAAAAGAGACCACAAGAATCCCAGAAATACATGGAAATTAAACAACACTATTTTCAGCAACCAGTGGGTTACCTATGAAATTAAACAAAAAGTTAAACAATACCTACAATTTAATGAAAAGTCATACACAACTTACCGGAATTTATGTGATGCAATGAAAGCAATTCTTCAAGGGAAATTTATAGCCCTGAACTGAAATATTAAGAAGATAGAATGGGAACAAATAAATAGTCTGATGCAACACCTAAACCGAATAGACATGGAAGAGCCAATGAAATGAAAAGCCCAAAGGCGGGAGGAAATTATAAAGATTAGAGCAGAAATTAATTCAATTGAGACAAATAAAACAATACAAAGAATTAATGAATCAAAAAGCTGGTTCTTTGAAAGATTAAATAAAATTGATAAGCCCCTAGCTAACTTCATCGAAAAGAGGAAAGAAAGGACTCAAATTCAAGCAATAAGGAATGAAAAGGGTGAAATTACTACAGACCCAGTAGAGATTCAGAGGATCGTAAATAGCTACTTTGAGAATCTTTACTCTCACAGAACTGAAGACACAGAAGAAACAGACAGAATCCTGGATAAGTATAAAGTACCAAAACTGAATCAAGAAGATATAAGAACTCTCAATAACCCAATAACAGTCAATGAAATACAAAATGTAGTAAGAAGCCTACTGACAAAGAAAAGTCCAGTACCTGATGGATTCACTACTGAATTCTACAAGAAATTTATAGAAGACATAGCCCAATACTGCTCAGACTCTTCAATGAAATTGGGAAGGAAGCAATCCTCCCAAAATCATTCCTAGAAGCAAGTATTACACTGATACCAAAACCAGAAAAAGAAGTGACTAAAAAAAGGGAACTACAGGCCAGTTCCTCTCATGACCACAGGTGCAAAAATTCTCAATTAAATCCTCACCACTAGAATACAACAAATCATCAAGAGGATTATACACTGTGACCAGGTAGGATTCATCCCAGGGATGCAAGGATGGTTCAATATAAGCAATTCTATGAATGTGATACACTATATCAATAGAGCCAAAGTAAAAAATCACATGATCGTCTCAACTGATGCAGAAAACGCTTTTGACAAAGTCCAACACTCATTCACATTCAAAGTCCTACAGAAAATTGGAGTGGAGGGCCTTTACCTCAAGCTGATAAAAGCCATCTATGACAATCCAACAACTAACATAATTCTAAATGGGGAAAAGTTGAAGTCTTTTACTCTCAAATCTGGTACAAGAAAAGAATGTCCTTTATCACCACTCCTATTCAATATAGTTCTAGAATCATTAGTGACAGCCATTAGACAAGAGAGAAAAATGAAAGAAATAAAAATAGATAAAGAAGAAGTTAAATTATCATTACTTGCAGATGACATGATAATTTATTTTATTTGGAAGACCCCAAAAACTCCACCAACAAGCTACTAGAATTAATACACAAATTCAGTAGCATAGCAGGTTATAAAGTCAACACACAAAAGTCAATGGCATTCCTCTATACAGATAACAAACACACTGAGAGAGAAATTAAAGAATCAATACCTTTAATGATGGCACCAAAGAAAATGAAATACTTAAAATTACTGAAAATGAATTAACCTAAATAAAAAAGTAAAAGAGCTTTTCAGTGAAAACTACAGTACTCTGGAAAAAGAGATCCTAGAGGATTTCAGAAAATGGAAATATATTCCCTGCTACTGGATAGGAATAACCAACATTGTGAAGATGGCCAGACTCTCTAAGTTGTTATACAGATTTAATGTAATTCCTACCAAAATACCATCAACATACCTCACAGAACTGGAGAAGTCATTCCTAAAATTTATTTGGAACCAAAAAAAAAAAAAAAAAAGACCCAGAATTGCAAAGACAATCCTGGACAACAAAGGTAAGGCAGGAGGCATTACAATTCCTGACCTAAAATTATACTACAGAACTACTGTGATAAAATCAACATGATATTGGAAAAAAAAAAAAAAAAAAAAGACCTAAGCATCAGCGGAATAGACTAAAATACGCAGAAGTAAATCTAAACATGCTCAGCCACCTTAATTTTGACAAAGGGGCCAAACATGTTTACTATAACAAAGATAGCCTCTTTAACAAATCTTGCTGGAAAAGCTGGCTCTCCACATGTCGAAAACTAAAACTTATCCCAGATTTGTCACCATGCACTACACTAAAATCAAAATGGATTAAAGATCTAAATATTAAATCTCCTAAAGGAGAAAGTCGGAGGAAATCTTGAAAACATCAATGTAGGCAAAGAGTTCATGGACAAGAATCAAAATGCATGTTTAACACTTAAGAGATTCAACAAATGGGACCTCCTCTGGCTGAGAAGTTTTGATGTCACAATAAATTACCAACAGAACATAAAAACAACCCACAAATTTCGAAAAAAAATTAACTAATAAGTATTCAGACAAAGGTCTTCTATCTAGAATTTGTAAAGAACTAAAAACCATTAGGGTCCCAAAATTCAAAGATCCAATCCAGAAATGAGCACCTGAGATGAACACACATTTCTCAGAGAAAGAAATTTAACAAGCCTATAAATACATGAAGAAGTGCTCCACATCGCTAGCCATTTGTGAAATGTAAATCACAACAACACTGCGATACCATCTCACCCCAGAAAGAATGGCTACCATAAATAAATCAACCCACAATGAATGTTGGAGAGGCTGTAAGGAAACGGAACCCTTCTCCACTACTGGTGGGAATGCAGACTGGTGCAACCATTATGGAAAGCAGTGTGGAGACTCCTTTAAAAACTAGAACTGGAAATCCCATTCAATCCAGCTATACCCCTACAGGGAATTTTCCCAGAAGAACTGAAAACATCATATCATAGTGATATCTGTGCACCTGTGTTCACAGCACCACAAGTTGTGATAGCCAAATCCTGGGAACAACCAAAAATGCCCATCATCTGAAGAATGGTTGAAAAAAACGTGGTATTTTCATAAAATGGAATATTAAACTCAGTTCTAAGGAATGGTAAACTAGAAGACTTCGTATATAAATAGATGTATCTTGAATGTATACTCATAAGTGACATAAGCCAGACCTACATATGCAAATATCATATAGTCTCCCTAGTGTAAGAACTCAAAAGAATAAATAAATAAGTAAATTTTGGGTGATACCAGGAATCAATCTCAGAACCTTGCATTTTCTGTACTTGTAACCCATATAATTTTTTTCAGCAGTGACTTAAATCCAAAATGCATTTGGAAGAGTTAAAAAAAATTACTGTTTATTGAAAGTGTTAATGTTTACTTGTTTGATCAGTCTTACATACCTGTGTGTGTTGATGTATACTGATTTGATGATGAAAATACGTCATGCAATCATTGTTAAATTTTTCTTGTTTTGAAATTCTGTACTCGGGGCCCGGCGGGATGGCTCAGTGGTCTGGAGCGCCTGCTTGGGAAAGCTTGGGTGGCTTTAGGGACCGCAGTTCGATCGCCGGCACCACATGCTGCGCCAGCCCTGCCGTCGGGGCGGGCTGAGCCAGCCATAAAAAAAAAATGAGTGAATAAACAAACAAAGGTTCTGAAACAATAAATACATAAATAAAATAAAAAAATAAAAAATTATTTAAAAAAAAAAAGAAATTCTGTACTATATGTACTCTTATTTGTTACTGTTTTCTCTCTCTTTGTTTCTGCTATTTTTTCTTCTCTTTAAAATAAAATTAAATCTATAAAAACAAAAGAGTGGGCAGAGACTGCGGTGACGTCATGTACTGGGGGGGCAGCATGAGTCTGATAATGAGGGAGCATCTCTGAGATCCATTGTCTGAACCGTGGGAATGATCACACTTGATAGTTTTTCTCCCATCAACCCGTAGTTGGATAAGTTGCACATAAGAAAATCCAACGATGCTATAACTCATTGTGTGTGTATTTGGGGCAGCGGGCAAGGCAGGCTGGCAGGGCATCTATACATGAAAGATGGGCTATTCTTAATATTTATAATACTGAAAGACTCTTGAAATAATAGGCTTGTGTGGTATCCTCTACCGGAAGTTACTGAGATGAAAGCTGAAAAACAGCACATCCAGCCTGCGACCGTGAGGATTTCTCCCCTGTCCTACCGTATGTTTCTCCTCCCAACTTCTGTTCCACCTGCATGGAAGGAGATGACAATCATGTAAAGAACTCGCAGTCACCCAAGGCCGAGTGATGCAGTCATCTACTTTCTCAGAACCTCCTCCTTGCCCTTTGGGACCTTGTACGCACTACAGTCTGGTCTTCAAATCTCAGACCCCAACGACATTCTTTTGAAAATGAGCCCTTTGCACACTGCTTGCCGGAAGGACTTCTATATCAAAAGCTCCCTCACAAGGCCACTGTCTGCGAGAACACGCATGTGCACCCTACATGTTCTCCTCTACTTCCTGCCTATGCTATCAGTTCCAGAGTGAGCATTCAGCTCCACTCATGGAAGCGACGCAACTAAATTTCACTGACCTGACAGATATAAACTTGCACTACAGACTGACTCACGCTAGACTCCACACGGAATTCACCATGGTTAATTGTTTTCTCTCTTAGGCTCCAAGAAGCTTTCAGATACTGCTCCATCAAATATCATGGCCACCGGCCAGCACACTCTACTTACTAGAAATTTAAATATATGAAAGCCACCAGGTGGTACATTTATTAAAATAGCTGGATGCCATGGATGAGTTGCATATCAGCACGTGGGAGCTGTGAATCTTCAAATATTTACCTGCATGAGTTGCTTCCCATGCTCAGCAAGCTTGCTGGCATCATGAACGGGATCCCTCATGCGCCTGGACGTCTTGACCACAAAATGGGAGGCCAAGGGCTGCATTTGGGATGCCAAAGGGGTAACAGGACCGCAGATGCTCCGGTCCCGGCCCCAGACACCTGCATTTCCCATCCCCAGCACAGCCCCAGCTTGCTCTCTGCTTGGGCTCTGCTGCCCACAGGTCCACTGGCTCCTGCCCTCCTACGTGGGATGCTGCACCCTGTCAGATCAGAAGACCCTGCCAAGGTAAGGCTGAGAATCTGGCAAGAAGAGGTGAGGAACGGCTCTGCCAGACTGGGGCCAGTCTGCGACCTCTGAGGACTCGAGGCTCCCAGCAGGATCTGTGCAGTAGGCCAGGGAGCCGAGGTTCACCTGAATTCACAGCCACTCGCATGGCCGCACCGCAGCCTGAGAACCACCTCCCCGGGATTCCCATAGGAGCAAGAACCCGATCATGAGCTGCACATTGCAGGGACCCAGGCTGCGGTTCCTTTGCATCACCTCAGAACCGTCCCCACACCAACATGCACTCATGGGAGAAAGGTTCCTTCTATGAACTTCATCCCTGGTTCCCAGTGAGCTGCCGATCACTGTTCTTAGCCACGGGCCCTTCTTCTTCTCCTTGACTTTTCAGCTGCGAGCTGGACCAGCCTCAAGACCTGCCCAACGCCAGCGATATGCAGAACAGCAATTATCAGCAAGGGTCAGTTTGACATGTAAGGGTTTTTTGATGCTGTCATTTTTGGAGTCCTTTCTCAAAATCAAGAGGTAGGAGAACGTGGTAGTTGTGAGGAGTTGGCTAGTACGTCCACTTCCGGTGAGCTTACTTATTCTTTATTCCCATTTTAGGTAGAGGCTTTACTATTCGCTCACTTTACTAATTGGCCCTACTTCGGTGAATTATGACCCCATTCGAGCCATGGAATATTCATTTGGCGTTCCTCCTAGATGACAAATGTAGGTGTGTGTGTGTGTGTGTGTGTGTGTGTGTGTGTGTGTGTGCCTGTGTGTCTGTGTCTGTGTCTGTGTGCCTGTGTTTCTGTGTGTCTGTGTGTGAACATATAGAGGGAAGTCGCTTTCTGTGTGTGCTAGGAGGGGTCAGGCATCAACCAGTTGCGTCTCCCTTCACCCTAGAACACAAAGGCCTTCTCCCAAATCCCTATTCCCTGCTTATGCAGAAGGCCCCCTTCATCTCTCGGCCTCAGCCACCCAGAACTCCCACCACACTCTGAGGTTCCCTCCTGCTCAGGCCTCTTCCACATGACCACACTTCAGGGCCCCTCCTTGTGGCAGGGCCAGTGATACTTTGCAGAGAAAGGTAGAGTCTGAGGCTTCCCTGCTGGCCTTGAAGACCTGGGATTTGGGGACAGCCCCCACCATCTCCTAGTGATGAAGAGGGGCCATTTTGATCACGGTTGTTGCTACACGCCCTGTGCTCTATGTCGGCTGCCTGTTTTCTCTCTGGGATTAGAGCTTGTATGCAGAATGTGCCAGGCAGCAGGTTCACAGGTGCCCAGATCCTAGCAGGTGCTGAGGAGCTTCCTTGTTGTGACAGCATGTCACATGTGTTCTCATAAGACACAGGAAATGACACAGGCCCTGTGTCTCCTCCAGAGCCTGTACCCAGTTCCCTCCCAACATCCCTCCCTTCCCAGTGCATTCCTTCCATGGCTGGGTTTTCTCTGTGTGCTTTCTGGTGGTGTCACGGACAAGGGGGTGACTGTGCCCTGTGTTCCCCAAGCCCCTTATGGGAACCCTGAGCTGAGGTTGTGAGCAGAGGACAGCACTCCATGGAAACGTCACCCGTAATGCAGTAGGTACGTTCACCCAGGGGCCCAGAGCCCTGAATGAAATTGGCAGGGAGGAGATAAGGCGTGGGGCATGGAAGACAGCCTACTACACTCAGGGAACACAAATGGAGGGGCCGCAGATATGCCTGGGGCCCCTTGAGGTGCAGAGCTAGGGGGCACTGCAGGGAAGCGTTGGGTTTAGGCGTCCATGGAAGAAGAGGGTGAGGAGTCGGTGGCTGGCTGGAGTAACTGCTCACGGAGGGGTGCGCACTGCACTCAGTGCCTCAATCTCCCTCCAGCCCGTGGGCAGGGGAGATGGGTGTATGAAGAGTGACCCAAAGTAAGACTGCCTAGTACAGGACTGGTGGGAATGTGGGCACTCGCTGGGCTGCTTTGTGTTTCAGAGCCAAACTCAAGCGTCCACTCTGGGAAGACCACCTCTGGGAAGGGGCTGACCCTGAGAGGGGCTCGGTTGCTTCTTCTGTCTGTACCTGTGCGGAAAGTGTAACCAGAACCAAACCCGACCCAGATGGGCTATCTTCCTCCCCTTACCAATCCCTTGTCCCTGAGCATCAGCTGAAGAACAGACCCCAGAGCAGGTAGATACCGAATGCTGACCACAGTAAATAAAGGCCTCAGAGAAGAAGAGACTGGCCACACCTAGGCGGTCAGATGGACAGAGGTGACTTGAATGTAAGGGATGAGGCAGAGGGGTAGGAAGCGCTGGTTCAGGGCGAGGAGCGGGAAGCCTGAGCTGTTGCCTGCTGGCTTCTGGGGACTTCGTGTCTCCGTTAGTAAAAAAGAAGAGGTTCAATTAGAGCGGTGGCTTTTGAGGCATTTTCTTCAAAATGAAGCAGGAATTTTCTTCAACATGAAACCATATCTGTAAGAAGAGAAGGCGCAGGGGCCTGGAATCATTTGCATCCTTAATATCTAGGAAAGAAAGTAGTGCCCTGCTAGTCACAAGAGCAGGCTGGGAGAGGGGTGGGAGAGAAAAGGAGGAGGAGGAGGAGGAGGAGGAGGAGCAGGAGGAGGAGGAGGAGGAGCAGGAGGAGGAGGAGGAG
>PVJA010014511.1:0-47282 GCA_004027025.1 Myocastor coypus | reverse complement strand
TTTTTTTTTTTTTTTTTTTTTGAGATAGGGTCTCGCTATGCAGTTCAGTCTGGCCTTGAGCTCACTTTTGGAGCCCAGGCTGGTCTCGAACTCGCACCAATCCTCCTGCCTCAGCCTCCCGAGTGCTGGGATTACAGGCGTGAGCCACCACGCCCAGCAATCAAATTTCAATGAGATATATCATTTGAAAAATCTTGTGCTTTTTCCCTTGAAATACAGTCCGGACTAATTACTGTAGTTCCACACTCTTTCGTGGTGTAGAACCTGGGTTCCTTCTTTCCCAGTGACTTGGATTCTGCTGGACTCCTTCTTCAGTTTTATTACTTGGTCTTGATAAATATCTGAGCTTGCAACCCTTAGATTACACTGGAAATAATCCTTTGTCTCTTGAAGTTATGAAAGTAAATATGATTTTATGTCTTCTGTTTACTTATCCTTGCCTTTCAGTATTTTGCAATAAATATTTACTTGTGTAAAAGAAACAGTAACCTTGTTTTAATAGATATTCCAGTAGAAAATGAAGAGAGAATGATAAACAAGATATCTAGATGAGTAGTAAATCCTACACATTAGGAATTGCATGGTAACAAAGTTATCCAAATTTACAAGATTTTTATAAATACACCCAATCCAAGACACTTTTAAGAGGGATTTTATATTAAGCAGGATGAGGTACAGGATATATAGATGATGTTACTAAAAGCATCTAACCAAAGGCATTGTTTTACAAATGGAGTGCAAATGCACTGAAGTTCCAAGATTAAAGTGGAATGTGATCTAGGTGAGTAACTATGGCCATTTCATCTAGGAATCAAATTATAACTGCAAGTACAAAGATGAAAAGCTGCTTTGCAGCAAGAATCTAACAGTCTTCCAAAAACCAGTCATCATCTATCAGCATCATATATTCTTGGATTTTCTTTAAGAAGAAAGAGAAAAAAGTAGTTGTGGAGTGAGTGTATCCCAGCCTTTGGCTCTTGGTCACATTCTATTAGAATGTGCTCAGGTAGCCGGGCGTGGTGGCGCACGCCTGTAATCCCAGCACTCGGGAGGCTGAGGCAGGAGGATTGGTGCGAGTTCGAGACCAGCCTGGGCTACAAAAGTGAGCTCAGGACCAGCCTCAACTGCATAGCGAGACCCTGTCTCAAAAAGACAAAAAAAAAAAAAAAAAAAGAATGTGCTCAGGTAAAAGCTCAACAGGGAAGAAATTTCTTGGCCGAGTGTAACTGAAGGGCTTGAGCCAAAGGAAGAATATGCGAGAGTCTCCACTGGTATTGTAAAAGTCATCTGTTGGCAGAAAACTCCCATTTGCAAAAATTCTTTATCTTCCACACCAGGCCAGTCGCTATAATCCAGAAAAGTCTATTAAGGTCCTTGGCTATGTATGTCACCCCATTTTTTTCTTCTCAGCTACAAGATTCAGTTGTGCCTTGCTTCATTCAGTCTTGATTGCCCTGAATCCTTTTTATCTCCATAATTCTACTCTTTGGAATGGGGATGATTAGCCTGTGAATTGAAACTACTTAACTTTCTTTATTTTCAGAGTCTTGCAGATAAGAGTTTGTCAGGAGTCCCAGAGGAGATTTTGGACTTGGGGACTTTAGCAGTGCAAGAACAGTTAAGACTTTCGAGACTTTAAGAGATCGGCTAAATGCATTTTGCATCAGATAGACATGAAGTGTTTGGGGGTCAGGGTGGGAATGTTACAGGTTAGATCTAAAATGCTCCCCTAAGGTCTCCCGGGCTTGCAAGGGGAAGGCTCCTGAGGGGACCATACTCATCAGGCAACATAGATAAGTGGGAGGCCACTCTGTTGGTGGTGGCAGCTAAAGACGGGTATGTTCTTATGCCTACCTTCTCCCAGCCCTCTCTGCTTTCGAGCCTCAATGAGATGAGCATCCTCTCTCTGAAATGCACATAACCTGTGTTGTTTCTCTCTTGGAGCCAACTGACCAACAACAGAATGCAGTGAAAACGTGAGCGGAAATAAATCTCTCCTCTGTTATGTTGTGGATGCCGAGTATTTTGTCTCAACGATGGGAAAGCTGGCATACACTTAGGAATCCACTGGACACCCATGCTGCTGGCCGTGGAGTACACCATGGACCACATTGGGCAGCAAGGCTCCATTTAATTCAGCTTTGTTGAATGGCTCTGTCCTATTTTATTTTATTTTATTTTATTTTTTTGCTTCCAAAACACTGCCTATCCTGGCTCTCTCCATTTTCTGATTTCCCTTTCTCTGTCTCCTTTCTCTTGGTCTATAATTCTTAATTTCCTAATATTAATAAGAATAAAAGTATTATTTTCAGCTTTTATTATGCACCAGTTACTGTGCTACTGACTATATATTATATTATTTTAATTAATTCTTATAGCGATGTGTGAGAGATGAAGGCATCCTCACAAACAAGGCAAAGGAAATTGGGAGCAGCCATTAAGTGTTACAGAATTTAACTAGAAATCTTCGGATCTTGACTTCAGCTAAGATGATGCACACCACTGTTCAAGAACCATGAACAACGCAGTGACAGCAGAAGCTGTGGTAGAGACGGGGGAAAGCTGCCTCCCAAAGGCCTGTGAACTATTGCAGGAAATCTTACCAACAACGTGGAAAAGAGAATGGATCGGTACTGCCGCGCTAGGCTGATACAGCTCATCCATTCCGAATGAAAGTGCTGAGCCTGAAGAATTTGAAGGAAAAGGTGGATTCAAGAATGAAGAAAGATGCACAATAAAGTGCTGAACCCAGGAAATCAAGCTCTGTGGCAGTTAAGAACCTTAAATGCAAGTTCCTGAAGGAAGTGATACAAGATGATTTCTCTTGGCATTAAAAAACATCTAAAAGTCAGATTTTGGGAATTGTGATGAGTTACCCAGGGGAAGAGGAGACACCTGGTCATGTCGCCTTTTGTCTGTATTTATGCCTTCCTCCATGTCGGTCTATTGGTGTTCTCTAATTAATCCTTGTAACGCCGCCCTTCTGAGGGGGCAAATTAGAAGCAGAAACATTTCCATTTAGTAAATAGGAAGCAGATGCAGTGCCGTGGTAGTTCTTAGTGAATCAATAACGGAACTTCAACATCAAGTCTAAAGTAGATGCCACTGATTTATCTGCACAGCAAAGAAGCAAATGCAAACTTTAAGCCGAGGGGTTACTTTTTCAAAAAAAAAAAAAAAAAAAGAAAGAAAATTAACAACTGGAAGTCTCAAGACTTTTTTGCTAATTTAGACCACATTATACGAAATCATCAAAAAATGTACTCATTCTTTCAGAGTTGATAAATATCTTCTAAGACTCAAAATTATACAGATAGATGTGTTACCTATTAATCTTCATATTCAGCCTTCGAAGTAACTGAGATCAGAGAAAAGGAAGTTACAAAAGATGTATAGATACCTCATTGAACATTACAAAAAAGTAATGAAGGAAATTATATGAAAATCCACTGTGGCTCAAATAAAAGTCATGGATTAAAGGCTCCAAGGAAAGCCACATTAAACTCTGCCCTTCCTTAAAAGAGATAAATAGAATTAGTTAAAATTAATGGTTATGATTGCTTTCGTAATGTGTTTTTCTCATCATAAACATTCTTTAATCAATCCAAAATGCAAAGCTGCTTATTAGTGAGTTTACTACTTTTATAAGCTTCATCAGCATATGTCTAAAACTGGAACCTCTAGATAGTGAATCAACATGGTATACATTCCCCCTCCCGTAAATTTGACACTTATAGTAACTGTCAGACATAAATTTTTATTAGAAGATGATTACAAACTAAACATACACAATAAAGCAGATTTTCTTGCATTTAAAAAATAAATCAGAACTTTCCCTATTCAGAGTTTTTCTACCCTCAAATATGAAATTTATGAATAATTCTTGCTAAGACATAAATATAACATGAAAGTGAGGATAAGATATTCTAGATCATCAGCATATAAACTACTATGTAATGTGAATAAGCATTGTTAAAATAAAAATTGCACCATTTGTAGGTCAACTCTTTCTCGTTTTTTTAAAAAAATCTATGCTTGTACCCTTTACATGTGTAAAAATACAAAGTTATTTCTATCTGTATAACTTATACCTACTTACTACAGTCCTCACATCTTTATAAGCCATAAATCCACCAGTTCTTCAATGTTTAAAATTTATATTATACTTCTGATAACTGGATCATCCAAGTTACCGAGAGACTAGAGCTTCTAAGCCATCAGCATGGACATTTTCAGTGAAAACTGAGACTCTTCTACATACATAATATAAAGATGGATCACTTTCCTCTAATGTAGATATAGATACAAATTAGGTTTCCAACACACAGCATAACGGAATTCTGCTCTGTGACAACACAATCCCTCCACTTCAGCAATTGAGTAGTGAAATTTGGGAATCAGGACAGGATTATGATAAATGCCGCAAGTCCACATGGTCAAGTATGAAATGTTAGACCATTTGCAGCCTAACAGCTCATTCTGTTCCCCCAGAAGCAATTCATAATCAGTGAGGAGAGGTACGACTCCCCCCAGGAGAATTGGAGAATTTGCTGGCACTCCCCTGGCTGCCCCCAGGACAGCTCCGTAGGAGCACCCAAATCACTGAAAGAGCCTCAGATGGTGGCTCCTGCTGAGTCAGCACTTGTCCTAGAACCAAGAAATTCCACAAGGGTGGGGAGCTGGCAAGGATGAGAGGGGACTAAGGAGGAAAATAGCATATCATGTACTGACAGTGGGCCTCCAGAGTGGATCAGTAATAAACTGGCTTTCTGCCAAAATGCTTCTTTCTCTCTTCCTACAATAAAGGAAACAGTACATTAAAGTGTTTTGTACACTATGGACAATTTGGAAAATTACATATTTGCCACAGTATCACCGCATGAATTAAAGTTAGGGTCTTTCCTTAACCAGAAGTAATATTAACAATATATGCAATGGAAATCTCACCTGCCATAAAATTTTATACCTGTGGAGTCATTTTGTATTTCTTTTTTTAATTTTTTTTTTTTTTTGTGGTACCAGGGATTAAATTCAAGACCCTGCACTTGCCAGGCAGATGCTTATTCTACTGAGCTGTCTCCCTCCCTGGCTCTGGTATTTCTAAAATGAGAGAAATGTTTCCTTTGATTTTCCTAGTGTAATATAAACTCCATGAAATTATTTATCAGACGTACAAATGAAAATGTTGAGATTCAAGTTTAATGGAAAAGTTTTAAGGTTTTCCTGGCCTGGCGGTGAGAAATGCCACAAAAACAAGAAATCAACATGCAACAGGTTGGGTGTTTTAAAGAGATGGAAAGCTCTCGGAGGATCACAGGAGAGAGACGGTGGTGGGTAACGGAATGGGCACCATCTCCGTTCGCTGACCATGTATTACTTGAGGAATTAAGAATTGACCAGAAAGAGGAATAAATTCCCCCAACTTTTAGGAGGTCAGTGTACCCTGTAAAACAACTTTTGTTACTAAGTGGAAGGCACAGAGCCAAAAAACGAGGTAGAGACAGTGGCAGGGGAGCAAACTCTCAAAAGAAGAAAAACATCGCTCTGTCCTAGGAAACAGATTATTTTGGACGGAGCCTCATGAGCTAAATTTTTTGTTACTGTGGCTTGTCACACATCTGATACCAGTAAGGGTAACTCTTCTACAACACTTCCAGTATGAGTCAACTGGAATTACGGAAAAAGAAATGCTCCACGGCAGAAAGAAACAGGCATGTGGGTCAGCAAGATGGTTCAGGGGTCTAAAGCACCTGCTTTGGCAAGTTTAGTCAACCACAGGGACCGAGGTTCGATCCCCAACAACACATGCTGTGCCAGCCCCACCCCCAGGGCAGGCTGAGCCAGCCATAATAAATCAATCAATCAATCAATCAATCAATCAATCAATCAATCTTTTAAAAAAATAAGCTGGCATTAAAAAAAAATCACTTCAGTCTTTGAAAAGTAGAAAAAGAAAGAAAAGTAGAGTAAAATTATGAGATGAAAAAGTTGCCAACAATAAAGGATGTAGTAACTTTGAAATGACTAGTACTATACATGTTACAGGAATGAAAAAAAAAAAAATTCTTTGTAAAAGCAACATCACCCAGGCATGGTGGCACATGCCTGCAGTCCTGGCACTCATGAGGCTGAGGCACCAGGATCACTGCGAGTTTGAGGCCATCCTGAGCTACACAGTGAATTCAGGACCAATCTGAACTACATAACAAGACCCTGTCTGAAAAAAGACCAAGAAGAGCAACAAAACCTAAAACAATAACTTTAAATAGTCTTTGGAGGAGACACAGAATGTATGGTGTTCAAGTCACAGTGAGAGGAAAGGCATTAGACAGAGCAACACAGAGGGGTCAATGATGATTCTTGAAAATGTTTTCTTTTCCCGACAGCAAATGGGAAGCCTTTGGGAGCTTTTGGCTAATGGAATATGTTGGGAAGTGCAGGGGAGAACACTGATACGGGTAACAAGCCATGAGGCTGACGTATGCTTCTTGTACGTGGCAAACAAAGTAGGAAGATGATGTGTTATTTTTTTTTTCCCCAAAGAATGTGGGTCCTAAATGAAGAAATTTAAAATGTTCTCAACAAAGGAGGAAAATGGAGGCCCCCAGGAAGTATGCTAGGTGAACAAGATGCGACAGGTTCTGCTTTCTGGTCTGCTTATTATCACTGAAACAGAGAATCATGGGTGAGGGGCAGGGGTTGTGACTAGCGGGCGCAGGAATCTCTCAGTGCAATTACAGTTGAGTCTGAGACAGGATTAGAACTTGCTTTCCTCTGAAAGGAGAAAAATAAAAAGCACAGAGAAGCAAGAAGAAACGAGTTGTAGGAGACTCTGAACTAAGAAGAAGGACAACAGAAAGAGGAGAAAATTCTGTCCATGGGAGCCCCTGGTGGAAAGTGAAATTAAGCAAACACCCTGGCTCCTGGGGAGGACGTCAACAAAGTGACCTCAGTGATGTGGCTAAGGGTACGGAGAGTGCCCTGCAGGGAAGGACTGACAGCCCCTCTACCATCACCTCTTCTTTGGTGCAGTGCCGAAATTTTTCCTTTCCTAAAAGAGAGCTGAGAAAATGCAGATGAATGGGAGAAGCAGACTGACAATTTGGGATGACAGCGAATACTCGTCTACACTTTCTTCTTCCCCATCACTCCAACACAAGAAGGAAGTACAGTGGTCATTAACAACGCAGGTTTGAGCCCTGTAGGTGCAAACATCAGTCCAAAAGAAAGTTTGTTGTCCTTGGGAAAATCGCTCAATCCAGGCTTCCCAGAATCCTGACATATTGTAACAATAACTTATATGAATTATTTCGTTTAATTTCCCACCATCCTTAAAACATGGTAGTTGTATCTCAGTTTTCATGTTCGGGAGGAGAAGCGACCATACAGGTGTCTAATGCTATATAGTTGGTAAATGTAAAGCTAGGATCCAAACCTAGTTGATTCTAGACCCTAGTACTAAACTATCATTTAACTACTAAATGATACACTTAGAGAATAACTGAAAGTAGGTTATACTATAGTCAGGTCCTGCGCCGGATTCCTGAGCATAAGCACCGTGCTCCATGAGCGCCTTCTAGGTCCTTCCATCTATACCTTGTTTAATGTGCTCCCAACCCACAGCTATCAGAACCAAAGCCAGATGCCTCCAGGGGCCCATTAGACAGCACATGAATGCAAGATGCTGCCGAGCCCCCAGCTATGAGATGCGGTTCAGGCAAGAGTCACACTCATGCCAGCCCATGGCCGTCACATCTAAAAGCAGATATATGTTTACGGCCCTTCGATTTTTCAAAAGGAGATGAATATGAGGATTTTTGTGCTGACGATAAATTCAAAATGTTGAAAAATGACCATGAAGGCTAACGAGATATACACATACTTTAAGCTGGGTCCCACGTCTGGGTGACTGGACAAAGGTTCTTTCTAAGACAGCAAGTAGTGGGTATCATCTCTCTTGCACCTTCTGGTAAGGGAAGATGACTACCTAGGAGGATAAATTCTATGTATCCTGAGAAGCTTCTGATAGCACCTAATGACAAAATCTGCTCTCTATACAGCTTATGAAGCAGCCTCAAGTGGCTAGGTGATGTTATTGGGAACACTGCCAACACCGATTGAGTATTTCATCTATGCCAGATACTGGTCTAAATGCTTTGCACTGAACAATTTTCCACCTTCCCCAAGCTGTAAGAAGTTGTTGTACATATTATTCCATCATTTAGAAAATCCAACTGAGGCACAAGATGTTAAAACCTTGCTCACTGTCACAACTTACTAAACTTTTCAGAGCTAGGACTTGAACCCAGGTTAAACCACGTCTTGGATCTGAACTCTCTGTCCAAGTAGTCACCCTCAGCCAGTCCAGAAGGGCAGTAGGGTTTGGTGGCATGGTGTAATTTGGTTGTCTTCTGGTCCCTCAGAGGTGCACAGTGGAGATACTTGTTATTTTTATTTTTAGCATTACACATCATATTAACTGCCTCATTGAGAAGGACTCTTTGTGGTAGGAATAAAATATACAAAATGTAGTTTTCCATATTGCTTCTACTTAAAGCAAAATGTACAATTAAAGTGTGTTCAGCAATATTCACGAATGTTTAAATCCATATTATTTTAATGTGCTACTGACATATTTTAGGCATTTATCAATGTAGAAACATATGCATTTGATACAGAAACAGTCATTCAAAGTGGAGTGGATATTCTGAGTGCTTTATAGTCAATGATGTTGGCATAAAACAAGAAACAGAAGATATTACTCCTCCCTAAAATATCCAACCTCAAGAGGACCAATGTAACCACATTGCACTATTAGCTGAAAACTATGTACACCTTTAAAAAAATGAGTTCTTTCTTCTATTCCCTTCATCAGTGAACTCAACATCTTACTTCCTAGTCTGCAAATATAAGTGAGGTTCAGCTGAGAGGATGTCTGTCTAGATCACAACCATGTCCTAACCTCTGCCACATTGACCTGAATCCTCTGCAGTCCCTCTCTGTACAGCAATCAGGTCAATCCTTTTAAAAGCTAAATCAGATCACGATGCTGTTTTTGAAGCAATCACTACATCTAGAAACCAAGTCAAGAGCCTCCCAAAGGCCTCTCCATCCTGGTCCCCAGCCTCCCTAGCCACGCTTTAGCCAACCTCCTCCTACCCATAAGACACGTGCACAACTGCTCAGTTTTCACCACAAGGCCCACCCTTTCCTGACTCGGGGCTTCTCATACTTTCCCTACCTATAGAACTCTGCCTAGTTCCTTATGTGACAGAGCCACAGGATCACCTCTGAAACTCCTTCCTGACTCCCCAGCCAAAGCCAAGAGTTACTCTTCTCAATCTTTCCTTCACAGAAGTAATTTTGATCCATAATTAAATACTATATTTTGCTCATAAGTTGCTTCGTTCATACCCTGGGTCAAATTTCAAAGTGTAGAAACTGTGTTTATGTCCTCCCTGTCATATAAGTAGAATTTAATAATGTCTATCACACAGCTTGCAATCAAATCAAGTTTACTGACAGAAAGGAAGAAAGAGGGAGAGAGAGCAGAGAAGAAAAAAAGAGAGGAAAAATTTCACCACTTAGTACACCCAATTCAGTTTTTTTAAATCATTGGACAGTGAGATCTGTTCAGACATTTTCCAGTAATTCTTATTATTTATTGTTTTCACTTACTTCATGTGTAGTCTTTTGCACAAAAATACTGTCTTGCAAACATGGAAATAAACGTAAAGCTAAAGCAAAAGTAAAGCACTGAGAGTATGAAATAAATGGCTTTGAATCTTTAAACTGAAATCAATTTCTATAAACTTCATATGATCTTAGAATAAAATAATTATATAGACAAATTTTAAATTAAGTGACATTAATCAAAATATCATCAATTATGGGTAAGTCATTTCTTAAAATAATCTTTAGGTATATAACTAAAGCAAATTAATTCATCCTTTGACCATTATTCACTGTATTTTAAGACTCAATATATAGTGACATGGAGAAAGGCATAACCCAAAAGCATGCAACGAAACTTATGTTTTACAATTTAAACCACAAATTTTGAACTCCCACATTCCTTTTCACACGTTGAGAACTCTAGCATCACATTTGTCTTTTGATGTCTCCCCCTCGTGCGAATAGCAGTCACTTGTTTTTCAAGTGACTACTGTCCTTACAGAAACCCAAGTCCCAAACACCATAAAGGGAAAATATTGTGAATGTCTCAAGTGAAATGACTCCTACTTCCCCTCGAGAGGGAGCCAAAAGATGTTTCCAGGACGTAAATAGGCTGAGGTGGATGACAGCTGCCAAGCAGGAAGCAGGGAGGACCCGCTTTATGAGTCTCTAAAGGAAGGTCTTACACTGCTGCAGCCCTCAGAATCAGCTCCTAACTGGAAGGGTGCATCAGATTCAGTCTGGCATTTCTGATGCTCAAGAATTACTGTTGGGAAAGGTGGGGACTGGGAGAGGAATCTTCCTGATCAAAACAATGTGCTGCCCTCTAGAGGCGATGAGGAGCAAAGACTGAACCTGCGCACAGCACCAAAAAGAAGGGAAAAGAATGCACAGGAGGAGGTTATGTTGATCTTTACTGTTTTTCTAAGTTACCATATTACATTTTGTGTTAGACTTTAAATATGAAAAGTAAACAAATATCATGGGTAGGAAATTTTTTATGGAAACGCAATTCTGGATCTGTTCTATTTTGATGTGCATTTTATAAACAACTTTATTGAGTCATAGATTATAAGCTTATTCACTTTAAAGGTAAGATTTGATAGTCTAAAAAAATATTTAAGCCAGATTTGTGTGATATCACCATAATCCAGTTTTAAAACACTGAAATCAACCCCAGTAAGATCCCTTCTGCCAATTTACAGCTAAAACACATTCC
The DNA here is from genome assembly GCA_004027025.1 of Myocastor coypus. Taxonomy (NCBI): domain Eukaryota; kingdom Metazoa; phylum Chordata; class Mammalia; order Rodentia; family Myocastoridae; genus Myocastor; species Myocastor coypus. Next base: position 36,388 of record PVJA010014511.1, on the reverse strand, counting down.
GGCCCCAGGTCTCGGAAACCACAAATCTACTTTGTACCTCTACAGATATGCCTCTTACTTCGTTTTTAAAATACAGAAATCTGGAGTTAAGCACTGAATCACGTAATCACCAAGATCATGCCTCCTGTTTTGTAGTGCTTCTTCTTTGAAAGTCCCTGCCTTGATTACAGTCATAAATGAGAGGTTAAATCCTTTACCAAACCAGAATTTAGGGGAGAGAAGTGGTAAATGCCCAGTACTCAGCCTCTCCCATGGCGTACATTTAACCTTCTGTAACTCTGAGGCTGGTATTAAATCTGCCTCTAACCTCTCAAAGAATTACCGTGATTAGATTTTCAGCATATAGGTATTGAGCCCACTTCAAAATAAAGGCTCACAGCTCAAGGTTTATAAATCATTCTTGGTTCTAACATTGGACCTCACTGATGTCAAACAACTCATTTAATCTGTGTATTCCAAATATTCTGGAAGTATTTCCTTCTCTAGAGATAAACCTTTTTCTTCAAAAAGGATCTTCATTTTAAATCAGTGAAGAACATTTTTAATTCTGCAGTTATGACACAGACTCTATGATAGAGAGGAAAATGTCATCAAAAATTCAGATAAGTGGGAGGTTAAGATGAGAACCTCTACACTTTCCTTTGCAGTGGGAAGCCCGCCCTGAAATAGGGGCAGGATTCTTAATTTTTTGGTGCCCCAGTTTCTTCAGGGAGGTATGACTGCCTGCAATAACGATTATCTGAAAATCATGATCAGTTTCGTTTGAGATAAAGGAATGCATTTGTAATTGAGGTAGCAAGACAGTAAGACCAAAGACTGCTTTGTGGATTTCTAAGGCCTTCTGGATCCAAGTCACTTCCAATCCAAAGGATCAAATACAAACACCAGTCTCCAAGAAGACAAACTACACCTACACTGGAGCTGTTGTGTCACTCCCATAGGGATCCTTTCTACACTGCCTGCTGGGGTCTTTTTCAGAAGAGCCCTGCCCCCTCACGGCATCTGACTGAGAACCGCCTACCTCAAGGTCAGATTGTGGAACCATGGCAAGGCAAAAGTGGAAGAAAACTGCATCTGGGTAAGTAAAATAAAACAATTCAAACTAAGCAAGAAAGCAAAGGCAATTCTGTGGGTATTAATAGCTTGATTTTTGAGTTCTTTCTCTAAAGCAATTTACACTTTAAAGGCATTATTAATTTAGGGACAGGGTGTATCTTTGTGAATCAATACCAGTGCAAACTCAAAGCACTATAATTAATCTAACCAGGCCCGCTGACTCACCTCCACTAAACACCGACTCCAACAGCCCAAAATCTGCTCATAATTGCAGTTAATGCTTCTCTCCTCTTGCAAGCACCATAGAGTAATTTTATAAACACCAAAGTGTGCTAATTTAAACAAAATATAAGAAACCAATTTTTTTTCTAGGTGGTAAAGCTCAGTCTGCATATTTTCATTATTGCATAATGGTTACCTTTAGCCCATAAACTGCAAGGTCATACTAAGGTCACAATGAAGTGGCAAATGTAATAAAGGAGAAGGAAAGCAACTAGGAACTGTACTGGAGATAACTCTTTCCTTACCTAGGTAAATGAATTTCCTATAGTGTAATGCATGGGGTAGAGTGGATTTAAAATAGATCTTCTGTTAAAATTGGTATCTACATCTTGTATTATTTCTTAACTTTCTTTTTAATATTTTTTTCTTTCTAAAACACATAACCCAGATTTTGCTTTCTGCCAAGTAAGATTTAATTTAAAGATAAAAGCCATGCTGGGCTAGGATGTGCACACCATAGTAACATTCAAAATAAAGGCATACAAACAAGTTACTATGTCAATAATGAGAATAAGGTGGACATAAACAGAGATGAACAGATAGAAGGAAGCTAGGTGTACTGTGCCATACACTGCGTGGTAGTAATATCATACCAGGAATTCATAATCTTAAAAAGTTTTATACCTACTACTTCACTATAAAACACACAGGCACAAAGTCAGCTTAGACAGAACATGGCTTGAGACCTCTGTAATCCAAATGTGTTGATCATGTGGTAACACAGGCCATTTCTACTGTGTTTTTCATTTATATGCCGTTGCTACCCAAGATACAGCAAATAATGTCATCAATTTCCTTCAATTACTTCATAAAGGTTTCATTTGCACTTGGGGAATAAAAAGGTTGCGACAGTAGCTTTAGGATCACTCAGCAGCAGGAATCAGCATTAATAACACTCCTCAGAGGTCCAGAGGGAGGGAAAAAGTCATTTGCTTAACATTCTTTAATTCTTTGTGGTATAACAAGACAATGTCATGTTTTAGGGCTAAAAGTGTGGTGCTTTTGCTCACAAAGGAAAATCTTTTATAACGTACATGTTTTTGTGATGCTTTGAGTTACAGATCTGAAGCTACCTTTTCCATGCCATTTCCCTGCTGCCAGCTCTCACACAGCGTTCAAGGCAGAGAAAAACCTAGTATCATCTTACTAAGAAGATTAGCAATATCCCAAGTGTTACCATTTCATGGAGAAGTTGCTCTGTACAAGAGTTAGGATAATAACTTTTGTATGTATGTTTCCTCATGTAGGGTCATGTACGGCTAGTTAAGCATTTTTTCTTCAGTTTGATTACATAGAGCACACTGGTTTTGTAATACAATAGCATGTGAAGGTCTGTATGGTTACAAAAGAAACCGTAGATGCTATGACGAACCCAATAATTATCAGGGTATTCATTCCTAAGAGGAAATCACTTTTAAAACATTTTGCTGATTTGCTAAAGCATAAGGAGATATCTTTCAGGCTGCCTGGCTGGCCTCCTCTAAGACACTACAAAAAAGACAGCTGACAACAGAGTGTCTCAGAAAGTAAATATCTGTTGAGGGAGGCAGGAATCAACACAAGGATTGGAAAGTTGAGGTATATAAGGAGCATGAAGATTAGCGGGCAGCTTCTCTGTACACCCTGCTTTTCTAAGCCCAAGACAGCAACACAAACACGCTTCCCATAAGGTATTTCAAAGTCCTCCTTGGGCTATCTTTCCCCAGTCCAGGGCACTGAACATCACAACAAAAACGACTTCACGTGTACATTCGTGTCGCCCTTGAGCATCTAAACCTGAGAGTGATTCACATCTTACAAGTTCGGAATCTTTGAAATGAATTTCTGGAAAGTATAAAGGTACCAGATGCTCCTGCAGCAAATGTGGGACTGCACTGCCCTCCAGAGGGGACTCGCTGGCAAACGTTTTAACCAATGAGAGATGAGAGCTAAGGTTCTCAGTCTACTGGGAGTAAACCTCACCCCCCAGGTATTTATGAAACACTCTGTAAGTCAGCAGCAGCCATTTCTATTTAAGCAGAATATTAACAATTTTTGCCTCTTCTTTTATCTCGTCTCTTTTTGTCCTGGTCAAAAGTAACTGTTGCAGCTTTTACTCAGGATGAAATATTAATTATGTGGCTAGAGGCCCTGTTTATTTATGCACATTTTTAGACAAATCAGACTAAACAGATAGCCTAAGGAATTCTGAAAAAACTAACAATCCTCAGACATGACTAACAGGCACATAAAAGCACTTATGAACTGAATATTCCACTGTCTAATTATGCTGTCATCACTTATCTAAAACATAAAATGTGAAATGTGCCCACAGCTACTGTAAGAAAGTATATATAGAGATAGATAGATATAGATATATAGCAATGTTTTCCCTTCTTGAGCTTTTGTTTTCCACAGCTTTATCATCTACTCTGTCCCTATGTCACTCTTAAAAATATAATTTTATGAATTGTCACTTTCCGTTTATCATACTTAGTTCAAAATTTTTGACACTTCAGACAAAGCTAATACTTTCTTGGTAAAATCATAATAATCTGTGTGACTATATAAATTACTCAAAACCCATAAATAAAGAACATTACTCGAGAAACTTTATCTAGCAAGTATTGACCCAAGGCTTCGTGAATATTAACTCTGAATATCATAGCATCTCAGAGGTGAGGACTGGCATTGCTTTCCACCTTTTCTACAGATGAGACACAGAGAGAAACTTAGAATCATGAATCTAGGACACGATAGTGCTAAGCACCCGACGAGGCAGTTTAGCTTCCGAATCCTGATTCTTAACTTCCTCACTTTCATGACAATTTAAATACACAGTTTCCACTGTCTGTCATAAGAGCCATCAATAAGATTTAAAAGAAAGTTGATTTTAAAAAAATACTATCACAAACCATGGCACACGGAAAGACTTAAAAATTCTAAAACTCTGGTAGATTGAAAGACTGGAAATCAACATGAAATTTCGTGATGTCCTGTAACTATTTACTTCAACAATAATCTTTTTGGAGGAGGTAAAAAATACTAACATAACCTGGATGACCATTAACTATCTTTTTCTATCATTAAAAACAAACTATGTACACAAATTAGCCAATACCAAAGTCAGCATCAAAAATACTCTAAAACTTATAAATACCAAGCAACTTAATTGCTTATATAAATATAAAGACATCTATTTTTTAAATAATTATGCCTGCAAAAAAACAAGAAAAAATAGCAAAGAAATCATAGCTGACTATTAAATTCATGAAGCAAATAATGAGAGGTAATAGGAAACTTTAGATTCCACCATAGAGGCACCACCAAAACCTACAATCAATTAGCTCAGACAGGGATTATAAAATCTATTTCAGGTTGCACTTATAAAACAATGTTTTTGCACCAAGCACAGGCCAGCCAGCTACTCAGCAGCTGGGTTCAGAAACCAGAGGGCCCCTGGGAATGCAGTCGGTAACTACAAAGCTAATGTGGTCAATGTTCGGTGTCGTTATGGGGATTAGGTGGGGGTCACAGCTCCATGGCAGCACCTGCACAGCTATGACATAAGCTTATATCTGACATAAATCATATACTCTCTGTTTTGAAAGCAAATAACAAAATAGTTGTTCTATGTCTCCTGGCCTTTATTTCTGAGAAACTTACATTGCTTTTTCCCTTACTGGTGTGAAATATAGTCCTCATCCCAAGGGAACAGGCTTAGAAACCCCAATCACAGAGCTGTGTGTCTTGCATCTGGGACACCTCTGACCTCTGATTGTGCTTTAAAGTTGCTCAAAGTGAGAAAGAAAAGGAAGAGAAGGAAGGGGTCTCTGAAAGAAATTGGAAGGAAAAAGCAATTAAAATGCGAACACTGATAAAGGTGTGTGCGAAAGTGCTGAGCTGGTGGCAGGGGAAGCAACAAGGACACTGACACTGCTCTTAAGAGGCCCAGGTGGCAGTCACCCTGGTGCACAGTGAGTGCTTTGCACAGAATGCAAACGCAGTGTCATATTTGATGTATCCCTCAAAAGCACTGTTTTTCAAGACTTCATAGTGACGTTATTTGAGATTCACTGCAACAAGCCTGCCAAGAGTTACTTGAATTACAAAGAAAAGAGACAAGGTGCATTATTACTCTGAAGAATTAAATTCATGTGGAATAGCAACTATGGATACTTCTAAATCAATTAGCTGCAAAGGCAGACGGCAAGGTAAAAGATTAGTGGGCCGGGGGGGGGGGCTCTGAAAACACAGTGCAGCAAGTTTGCCAAATCCCTGTATCTTTACTAATAATAACAAGGACCAGAGCAGATCCAAAGGAAGCATCCTATCAGGAAGTAATACGGTAATTCCTCGCACTGAGGTAATTCCTAGTCCTCAGGGTCTAGCTTTTGAAGAAAAGAACAAAATAGCTACATTAAGTATTAATCTTGAATACCTATTTAGTGGCTTGAATAAGAAACATTTTTAAAACCCTTTAACTATTCTATGTATAAAATACCTGCTATCTATCTCTCTATAGTAACATTCCCTTCAGTACAAAAATTGACACCCAACAGCACATTTGGGGGGGTCAGGAATTTTGTTATGTAAAGTATAGGCAATACCAGCAATATAGAGTAAGTATTAATAACTCATAAAACTTTTGAGCTGTAAAAATTATGAAATTACTAATGTAAACAATACTTTATCTTTCAACTTAGGGTATAATATTCAAACATTTCTTAAGTTCCTGTTATGGGGCAAACTTTGGTTATACTGCATTGAACATAAACAAAGCTGACTTTTAAGAAAATACACTTAACTGGAGAGAGGTAAAAAATAAATTTAACAAACTACTTAAGGTATCAGAGGAAAAGAAGCCAGAGGGGTGATACTGTATGCGTGGGCAGGCTGGTGCTGAGGTGCAGAACGCCATATCTGGAGGCATTGCTAATGTGGTGGGTGAGCCCTACAGGGCTGATTAGGAAAACAGCTGCAAGCATGGAATGGGGTGAGACGTGGGGGGGGGGGCAAACCTTGAATATTGAGGCCTAGGATGCACTCCTCTGTGGCATAGTAAGGACTTTGAACTGTACTCTGAGAGCAGGGGAAAGCATGTGATAAACCAAGATGAGACACTGGGCAAAGATGTAGTCAAGTTAAAGAACAGATAATATGACGTAGTGACCAGAACTTGGGGCCTAAAGATAGACATACCTGGGTTAAAGTACTTTGTAACTCAATGCCATAGCAGTAAGACCCTCTCCCAATTCCACTGTTTCTCAACAGTCACTTCATCAGTTATAACATCTTCATTGCAGTCCTACTAGGGAAATTAAAGAGTCCATGCAGCATCCAGGACCAGACCTTGGGTCAGAGGGACTGCTTACGGAAGATCGCACTTGCTTGAATCATTTTGTAAGAAGCTGGAAAATGCAAGCTCGAGGAGGAAACATGGATTTTTTAAAAGGCTTAAGGGAAAGTAGAGAGAAAGTTGATTTTAGGACAGACTATTGAATCCTGGAAAATATTAAGTGGCGTTTGATCACTAAATAAGTCTTGGAAAGATGCTCATGAAAACCACAGCTCAAACTAACAGATGTGCAACTTCACCCTGAGAATTTGCTAAGTAATATAAATTTCTAACTGTAATAATTAAATTTGTGACCCAAATATACTCAATGAATAAGAAAATTGCCATTTCTGAGAAAAATTTCACATTTCTTAAGGCATATTTAATTAACTTCTCAGAAAAAGAGTAAAATACTAATATCATTTTAAAAAGAAAAACTGAGGCTCATAAAAAATAAAATATATATCCAAAATCACACACCTAGTAAGTACAGGCAGATCTGGCCCACAGTAAGTCCTCCATAAATGTTAATAATCATTCTTTCATAAACATATGAATCTTAACTCCAAATCTCACCTCTGAATTACTACAGTCATGTTCCTTTAAATGCTTCCCATATTCTCCTAATCATAAGAATTGTCTGAACCACTTGTGCTATTTTGTATCCCACTGCAGGGCTCATAATCTGTCATGGAGAATCCCAGAAACTAACATCATTAGCAAATAAGTAGGAGATTCTTATGATAAGTGAATTTTAAGAAACAGTCCATAACAACTTCAAACTCTCCTAGTGACACTATAATCAGGCCTTCACTCTTTATTCTTTTATCTAAGCAGTTGAATAATTTTTCATCAGTATATATTTACAGTACACAAACTAGACCGTCATCTGGGGGAGTGGTCACATGAATCATGGCATTGGCTTTTTGTTGTTGTTTTGGTACTGGGGGTTGAACTCAGGACCTTGCACTTTGCCAGGCATGCACCCTATCTCCAGTCCCACATGGACATAATAGAGCTCGGTACCTTTTTGATCTCGTTGCTTTTCCTTCTCTTCCCCTCCCTCTTCCCTCCTCTCAATCCCCTTTCCCCACTTTCATTCTTGTTGACATTATTATTCTTAGCCCATGTTTATGACATACAATATTTGCCTGCACTGAGGTTATGAGGTTCCTGTATGTGGCATATCTTTCTTTGGCGTGTTTCCCCTTCCTCTCCTCTTTTCCACTCAGTCTTGCTTTCTTGGATGCCTCCCCATCCCTCGTCTCCTGGCCATCCTTCATTATGCGCTTTAGACTTTGAGACACATACATGAGAGATACCATGCAAGATTTAAGCTTGTGTGTCTGGTTTATTTCACTCAACATTATATTCTCCAGGTGCATCCATTTTCCTCAAAAAGAGAAAGTAAAAACTCATGGCACTTTGACCCTCTATTTTAAAACTCCAAACTTATTGGCCTATTTTACAAAAAAAGAGAAATCCCTGAAATACACATTTTTTAAATGTTGTGATGAACTCATTTTATGTAAGATCCCTATGTCTATTTTACCAGAATGGGAACAAAATTTTAATATAACTAAAAATTTACAAGGAGGCTATATTTTTAAGTTTTTGCTTTTTTTTTTCTATGACTGGTATACTAAGCAAATGTCTAAGAAGGAATGTTCTATGACAGGCATTTCCTACATAGATTCATTATGAAAAGTGACCTCTCCCAAGCATCCCCGGTGTGTCATGATCAAATTGTTATAGTACTAAGAAATTTCACTTTATACTTTATTTCCTGGTAACACAACTGAGACTGTTGCTGATGAAATCCTCATTTTCCTTTGCTTTTTGGTAAGAGTGGGAAAAGTCTTCACTTGGAAGCTTTTTAATATGTTTTAAAAATACATATAGCTGTATATTCAGGAAACTGCTGAGTGATGTAAAAACTCTGTAGTGCTGGTAACTAGGATTAGATTGCATAATGTTGTATTAATATGGTGAATGATTATATATTTCAGAGAGTTTCACATTCTAAAAATAAGTGCAAATTGTAAAATATTCACTTAATGTGGTGCAGAGAATAAATAGGAGCAATTTTGAAAAACCTCACTCTCATTCTTAAAAGACTGTGCCTCAAATCCTACCTAGACTGCCCCCGTATTAGTTCTCTTTATTCTCATAAAGAGCATCAGTCATCTGGCTTGCATTTGTGGATATTCCTGCCCAAGGTCAGACAGTAACATCTCTTTGGACCTTTGGTGAGATAACTAGATTGGCAGTGGTGGGGAGCACGTGCCCTGACAAACCCCTCAGGTCCCAAGCTAGAGGCTGAGAGAACAGGGTCCCACAGGCCTTTCCAGGTGCTCTGCACCATCCCAGCAGGCCCCGCCCCTTAAAGTTTCCACACCAACTCTTAACTGTGCTGGCCTTAAATCTTTAACATGTGGACCTAGAGGGGACACTCATTAAAACCACAGCAGCCCATTCATTAGGAATAAATGAGGTGATATTTTAGACCCAGGAAACAAAGGAAGGTGACAGACTATTCTCCTTTCATCAGAGAAATATGAGATGTCACCTTAAGTCACATCCTTTTTTTAAATTTATTTATTTTTTCTGGCCCGCTCAGCCTGCCCTGAGGGCAGGGCTAGCACAGCATGTGGTGCCGGGGATTGAACCACGGTCCCTGCAGCCACCTAAGCTTTCCTAAGCAGGTGCTTTAGACCACTGAGCCATCCTGCCGGGCCGCAAGTCACATCCTTTAGATTCCCAGAAAACAAGAGAAACTTCCACCATAGTATGGCTTGTATCTAGGCCCCCCAAAGCTTCATGAGGCCACAGGTAGTGCTTACCAGGATGGCTGGATCTAGGATGGGTGCTGCTGGGATCAAGGATGCAATGCTGGCATGGATTCACGGTGCAATGCCAGGGTTAGGAGTGTTCCTTCCTGGATGTGTGTGCCCCCTGCCTTAAAGGTGGATAGGATGAATAGGATATAAGGGACAGGAAAGGGCTGCTGCTTACAGGCTGCCTAACAGCTCCACAGATTAATGCACCTGCAAGCAGCCACGGGGGCTGTGAATATGATCCCTGGGCCTGTGTGCCTGCCCCACCCTCAGGGCACCCTGAGAGGGCAATTGAGACCGGGCATGGTGGCACGTCCCTGTAATCCCAGCTCTTGGGAGGCTGTAAACAGGCAGCTCACTCAAAGTCCCCCTAGTAGTGAGACCCTGAACACCTGGAGACCCTTTCCTAAAATATAAATAAATAAATAAGTGCTGCTTGTCACCTGTCATGTGTTGCCTGTCACCTTGCTGTCACTTGCCTGCCATGAGCTGTGTCTCCTTGGGATACACCATGCCATGCCACCTCTTCTGGGAGCCATCCAGCTCCACCAAGAACTGAAACTTCCACAAATTGTAAGGAAACTACTTCTTCCAGCCCTGAGAAAAGTAACTGAGACACACCTCCTCTTGCATCAGATTTCGGTGGATATTAACTGAAACACAATAATGAAAATTACAATGGCTGTTGCAAATCTAGAAAAAGAGTAACTGTCTTTTAGTTCCATTGACTATTACCACAAGCTGCAACACTGCAACACTCTTAGAGTTTTCAGATGGAAAGGATATTTTGGGAGTATATTTACTAAAAATACCACTTTCAAGTCAGATGCTCTTTTTTTTAGTAACAACAAAAGAACAAAGTGAAAATTGCTGTTCTTTTCTTCAAACTATAACCAATGGGTCTCAGGAAATCTTCACATTCTTAGTTTACCTCAATGAAATTTTTCTAAAAAGGAATAAATATTGTGTAATATAAGTTGTGCCTCCCAACAAATGCAAAGCTATACCAGTTAAAATAGCATGCGAGAATTTTTGATATTTAAGTGACCCAAATCTTTTCCTAAAGTGATAGCAATAGAAAGGTAATGATAACAGATGGCCCTTGTTTCAAAGCATTGTCAAATTAAATGTCTTAAAATCATCTAGTTCATAGTACTCACAACATGAAGCTATCGATAGCTGAGGGTTTTACGAATCCTTTCAAATGCAAACATATTGTTTTCTTTTTTTGTAACACAATTAATGCTTAGAAACTTTCTTCATTATGAACCAGAACATAACTTTCTTTTAGCAAAAAAGATTTGTAATTAAACCAATTACATTCAGCATTCAGAAACTCAGAGTGTCTCTTCTTCTGTGTATTCTAATTTGGGTACTGGCCACATCTCATCCCTGTAGAAAAACTCTGAGAGAAAGCAGCTCAGAAAAATCATAAAATACCTTTAAACTCACAAGGCATCTGGAACACAAACATTACCAAACGTGAGGATTCTTCAAGGAAAACAGAGAGAAATTAGAATTTGGGGGAAAGACTCAACCCTAATGCATGCCAAGGGCCAGCAGAGGGAGTAAAATCCCCAAAATACAGGTTAACCAAAGAAAATGCTGAATGAAAGCAGAGCAGCATCAGCCCGGAAGAAAGGGATCGCCAGTCACCCAATGAAAAAGCAAGGTTGGAACCCAGTCTTCAGGGCCTTGGCTTAAGGAGTTAAAATACATTGGAATTTTACCTCATCTGTCTTGTGAAAAATTTGTCTCCTTCTATATATACTCTGGAAAGTGTAACATATAGCATTTCTTTGTCAACTCTCTAGTGCTTTGAAATATTACCTTCTTTTTCATGTTCTGCTGGATAGCAAAGAGACTGCTCTAGTAAAGACAATTACATACTTTCATTACACCATAGTAATTAAATGAACAATATCTTAGGCTTAGCTGTGTGGCTGGCTAACGGGCCAGGGATTTGTGCTGTCAGTGACCTTCGAGTCAGGCATTTGCTTTTGTGCATCACAGGGCAGGATCACAGGAATCTGTATGGAATTAGTATGATCTGGGGGAATCAATGACCACGGGAGCACAGAGTGGGAAGAGACTGCCGAGAGCTGTGAAGAAGTACGAAAAATTGTCAACAACAGGCTAAAAACCTGCTTGCGATGTTTCATTTAGACATTTTATACAAAAGGATTAGGCATTATCCTGAAGAAAGAAAATTCTTTCATAGGAAACACTCTTTCAGATCATAGGATGCTCAATGCACCTGATTAAACTACAGCCTTTTGGCTTCTCAGGGGCACCTACAACCACCTGATGGGTGTGTGTTGACTCACTGTGCCACTCTCAGACAGGGAAGTGGCCATGAGGTTTTTGCATAAAGTTCGAATCATCCAAGTTCCAATTATGCATGCTGTATAAGAAAGGACCTCTTGAGCTTTTTAATAGAAAATTTGTGTATCAAAAGCCCTGGCTTCCTACAAATTTTGCTTATCAACCCTTAGAAGTTGTACAAGAATTTTTTAAGTGTTAAAAAGAGAAAGAATTTTGTTAGAAAATCTTCAACGGTACAGTTAACACTGAATTTGATAAACAGTACATTCCTAGTAGCAGTCACCAAAATTCCAAGTTAAATCTGTGCCCTTGGAGCAGTGCCAAAATTCCACAGCATATTTGCACTTTGAACAAATTGCAAATTTTTAACTCTGATTTTTTTTTCTGCCAAAACAAAGGCTTAAAATAAATGAATATGTGGATTCCATCTTCTCTGAAAACTTTACAATAGTAATTTTAGATGCAAAGAAAAATGCTTCTAAAACCAATAAAATGGTAGATCAATTTGATTTGCCATTTTAGCATGCAGACCACCTGAGCTATTTCTGGAGGCCATATGTGAACACAAACAACTTGAAATAGAGACTGTCACGGCCTTTGAAACTGTATGACTTTATTTAGTGTTTCTCTACCTGACTTCCATCATTAACCATTGAACCTCAGCTTCCTTACCTGTCAGATGAGCCAGGAAGCTCCCAGAGGCTGCTGCAGTGAGATGCTACCTGCAAAGGACTTAGCTCCCACCCCACACTAAGAAGCAATGGGTGACTCTACTCAGAGAACGCATTACATCATGTGTCCACCAGGCTCCAGAAACTAATCATATTTGCAAACTTCTAAAAAGACATTTCCAGCTTTCTCTTAAACCTGAACTGCCTAAATTTTGTACATCATATATATACACATACCAAATACTTCTTCTAATTATGTTAAACCTCACTTGAAATAAATTTTAATACTACCTTACTTCAATAGAAAGGATATTTCTAGTAAATTTCTCCGTGTGGAAGAAGTTCTAGAAAAGGGAGGTAGGACTTATTCATAACCCAGTGCAATTGATTAACTGAAAAAGTTTATCCTAACAATTTCTAGAATATACTGGGCATTTTATTTTATTTTATTTTATTTTTGTCTTTTTGAGACAGGGTCTCCCTATGCAGTTGAGGCTGGCCTTGAGCTCACTTTTGTAGCCCAGGCTGGTCTCGAACTCGCACCAATCCTCCTGCCTCAGCCTCCCGAGTGCTGGGATTACAGGAGTGCGCCACCACACCTGGCTTATACTGGACATTTTATTACTGTAAAGGGTGCCTTATAATTTATATTGCCTTTTATTACTTTTGATTAAATAATACCATGATTCTTCTGAAAGATATAAATAAGGGGCCTGGGGAGATAGCTCAATAGAACAAGCACTTGCCTGGCAAAGGCAAGGACCTGAGTTCAATCCCAGGCTCCGCAAAAATAAATACATACATACATACATACATACATACATACATACAGGTAAATTTACTAATATAATATTTTCTGCAAGACTGCAGTTTAATATACATTAAAACTTATGCTAAAATCATTATTATTTTAGGAATAAAAAAAGCAAGTAGAGAAGGTAGAAGAGCCCTAGCTAAAAACAACGCAGAAATTTTTTACTGTTTTATATTTTATGGTTTTAAAAATAACATATTTTAGTTAGTTTATTTTTATCTGAATTGAAATTTTAAATGCAACATACTGACACCAAATTAAAATGTCATTTTATATTTTCATGCATGTATACATTGTGTAATATTTGTGTCAAGTTAAACATACTTCAATTCCTAAACATTGATAATTTTCTCAAAGTTAAAACATTCATATTCCTTTTTGCTTTCTTTCTTTCTTTCTTTCTTTCTTTCTTTCTTTCTTTCTTTCTTTCTTTCTTTCTTTCTTTCTTTCTTTCTTTCTTTTTGTGTTCCGGGTCTCAAGATACTAGACCAGACCCATAATGATCTGCCTGTTTACAGTTTCCCAAGAGCTGGGATTACAGGTGTGTGACACCATGCCCAATCTCAGTTGCCTCTCAACCAGCCCTGGAGGCAGGGCTGGCACATCAGGCCTGGGGAGCGAACCTCTGACCCCTGCACCTACTTGCAGGTACACTCCTTTTTTCTAAATTTTTGAAACAGATAGTACATCAAGAAGACCTACATCCACATCCACACAGTAGCCTAGAACTTCCTACCCGTGTCTAAGTATACATGAGTACCCCCTGTTCAACTTGATGTTTTTTAAATAGGAAAATAGGAATTTGGATTTCAGTTAGAATTGTGATGTGAGGAATAGCCCTTTTTCCTTGTCAATATTCCACAAAAGAAAACAGAAAAATTACATGCTTTACAGATACACAACTTTGTCTGTAGTAACCTGAATGTTATGATTTGAAATGTGCTTAATATTATTGTTTTCATTAAATCATGTCAAATACATTATAACTGTGTGTTAAGCATTTATAGACCATAAATTCCCTTGGAGATTAGCAAGTTACTAATTACTTCCCTTGCCAAAAGTTCATAAGACATGAAGTATTTACTAGTAAGTAGCATCTTTATTTCACCTGAGGGAATGTAGAAATGTTTCCCAATGGATAATTACATAACCTAAGCATTAAAAAATTGATGAATAAGATGGTCTAGAGATATGTTAGAATCCCATGCTGCCAAGTTTGCGTGGTAAAACACCCCAGCTTGTGCTGAGAATGATGTGTATAAATGCCCACCTTCTTTTATAGATCAAGATTTCATGCCAGAGGGTAGAAGGGGATCCAAGTGACAAGCAAAGGATTTGGAGAATTGTTACTGGAAATTCGTCCTGCAGAGATTTTCATTCCTAGAGGAACATTTTCAGTACTGTGTTACATGTCCTTAACAACATTTCTCCTAAAGAGCTGCCTGCCATCCTGTATCAGGAAGGAAAATCTCAGGAATCAAGGGACACTGGGTACAGTAACCTGAAGGGGCTCCCTCAGTAGTGAGAAATAATAATGAGTCCTATAGAATTTTATCCTACTCATGTTTAACAAGAGCCAAAGGGGTAAAACTATTTTCATCTATGAATCTTGTGCCAGTATTTACACTGTCATCTAAGTGCCAGTTAGTTGCAAGGAAGTCCAACCAGGCCTCTCCTACTGCTGCTTCCAAATGCCATGTGGTCACAGCCACACCCTCCTGCCCTGGTGCGGCTTCCTAGAAGCCCACTGACAATGGACTAAAGCCTCCTCAGCCAAGAGCTAAATTAAAACTCTTCTCCTTTAACTCTTGGTGTCACATATTTTGTTCCAATGATAGAAAAGCTGTTCAATGCAGAACATCTATAAGATGAGAAAAAAATAAAACTTACTAGCCAATACAGCAAAATGTATGCTAATTGAGATTTAATTTTTTTAAAAGTTATGCTAGGTGCGCTATTTTACACCTATAAACCCAGCACTCTGGGAAGCTGAGGAATGAGGGTCATTGGTTTGTTCCCTATTCAGTGACTTATGAAGATCCTGTACAAAAAGTATGAATAAAAAAAACAACTGAGAGTACAGGTCAGTGCAAAGGCTCCAGTCAATCCTCAGATAAATACAGATTATTTAATTAATTTCAAAAAGGTAGCAGTGGGGCTGGCCCAATAACTTCAGGGGACTAAATCGCCGGCTTAGGCAGAGTGCAGTGACTGGGGATTGATCCCCAGCATGCTGTGCAGGCCCAAGCCTCCAGGGCACACTGAGACAGCCAATGAGACTGGGTATGGTGGTGCACTCCTGTAATCCCAGCTCTTAGGAGACTGAAAGAATAATCACTATGAGTCTGATCAGTGTAGTGAGACCCTGTATACCCTGTACTAAATAAAAATAAAAAAAAATAAATTTAGCAGGGGTGCAAGAAGCAGAAAAATAGGATATCAAATAAGGAAATATATTAATCAAAACAGGCTCAAAAATGAGAGAATGTAGAATTAACAGACTGCCTACAGCACATTATATATTCAAGTGGGACCACCTGGGGCCCAGTGTGGAACCTTATAGCGTAACTCCCTGCAGAGAGGCTAGAGGCAAGACTCACCCAGCTGATCCAGGAGCAGAACATATTGCCAGAGTGGCACAGCGGGTTCATTTCCGAGGGCTGCAGCAGGAGGAAGTGGAGCACATCAGCCAGACCCAAGCTACACCCACTTGGACGAACTTGAACTTGGTAGATCTGGACCTGGTGCTAAGACAATAACTCTATCAAAGCTCAACACCAAAGGTCAGAAGACAGTGCTATACAAAATGACCAAAAAAAGGAGCAAAATGCATTGTCAGGCCCCAAGCCCAGACAGAACAAATGCAGAAGACAATAGCATAGAAGAAATTAGAAAACACATACCTAAAATCTCTGAAATTACAGCGTCTGAAGTAAAGAAACAACTGCAGAAAGGTATAGAGGAAATTGGATGAAAATAATTTCTGAAGTTAAAAAAAGAAATGATAACTATAATGAAAGAAGTACTAAGTGTTTCTAAAGAAGACACTGATAGAAAAGTAGAGGAGAATAGAAAAATGATGGACTCTTTGAATGAGTAATATAGGAAAGAAATAGAACGCATGAAGCAGAGTGAAAATGCTATCCAGGAAATTAAAACCTCAATTACAAGCTGGCAAAACCATCTGAATGAAAGTAAAAATAGACTTTCAGGCCTTAAAGACACCATTGCATCTAGTGAAAAGGTAAGAAAATATCTCTTAAAAATAACTAGGATGCAGGAAAAAATAATTCTACATCTGTAAGACAATGAAAAGATGAACCATGTAAGACTAATAAGCATCAATGAGAAAGAAGGAGACTATATAAATGATATAAAAAGAATTTGGACAGAGAAATAGCAGAAAACTTCCCAAATATGGGGAAACAATGTGACATTCAGGTAGCTGAAGCATACAGAACTCCTAATACCATCAACCCAATTAAAACCATACCCAGACATATAATAATCAAGATCTCAGAAATTCAGCACAGGAACAGTGTAGTAAAAGCCACTACAGAAAATAAACATCACATTCAGTGGAAAACCCATCAGAATAATGGCAGATTTCTATTCATAAGCCACCAAGTCAAGAAGAACACGGAGCAAAATACTACAGGTCTTGTAAGAAAACAAATACCAAATCAGATTGATGTACCCTGTAAAACTCTCTTTCAAATACAATGGTCAAGTAAAATGCTTCCATGACCAAGAGCAACTAAAGAGTTGCATGATGATAAAGCCAACCCTACACAGACCACTAAAAGATATTCTAGAGAAGGATCAAAATGACCACAACTCCATGAAGGAGAGTGGAAAGAACCCACCAAATAAGGCAAACAATTAAACACAGGGGAAACAGAGGTATACAAAAGCAGTCTTTCAACTATTCTTTTATATACAGCAGCAGAATATGTCCATCATCATATTCTACAAATGGGCTTCTGTACCCTATGGATCATGATTCTGTCCAGGTCTACAGGGTGGATATCAATCAGTAGCAGCAGCTCAGTCCCACAAGTAAGCACCTGGCCACCATTAAGCAACATGGACACTGTCCACATCCATGACATACTAGAACTTTGTGTGATATCCTATCCCCAAACTATTATAAGTGCTAGTAATGTATATTTGCTATTCTAGCATTTACATTATATTTTACTCTTAGTAATTCTTTACTACCATGGAAGATATTTTTTACTTGATATTTTTGTATATACTAACCTATTGAAATACTATGTGAGTACTCTGAAATGATCACAGATTCATACATATTGTACACAACATTCTGACCTCTTAGTTGGATTCACAATTTAATTTTAATTTTGGAATATTGTTTTGAAATATTTCATTTAATTTTTAATTAATTTTCTGAATATTGTTCAATCTTAATTTTTGTTTTAAAATTTACACTGCATCGCTGGCTTATACTCTACTTATAAGACATGGTAAGATACTTTCTTCTAGTGTTAGGAACATTAAAAATTGCAGTTCCATTTCCCACTGACTTTATATTACTTCTTCCTTGTCTTTTACACACACACACACACACACACACACACACACACACACACAAGAAAAAATATGTATATAATGTGACATAAGATTGCCACTGTTTTGTAGAAATATTCTAT
Organism: Myocastor coypus; assembly: GCA_004027025.1. NCBI lineage: Eukaryota > Metazoa > Chordata > Mammalia > Rodentia > Myocastoridae > Myocastor > Myocastor coypus. The sequence goes on along the minus strand of PVJA010014511.1, from coordinate 18,413 downwards.
GACCTTTTAAATGGGTTTATCTAATATAATTATATTTTTCATAGCCCTGTATAACTACCATTTTGAGAGCTTTTCATTCTTTATCCAGGACCATGCAGCAACTCCTCTTGCCTTCTGGATGATGGTCTTTGTTATTCTGTACATGCTGCATCTGGAGTTGTTAGAATATTTTGAGTTTGTAAAACTGCAAAACATTTTACTTTTAGTTTTCAAAGGTATGTCTGCTAAGCATAAACATCAATGAGGACTGATTTTTTTCTTTCAGTCCTTTGAAATAACTTGTCTAGCTTCTTACCCACTTGCTCTTTTTTACTAATGTGCAGTAAGATGCTATTTAATTCTGTTCTAAAAATAGCTACTATTTTTATGTATATACCTTAATGTCTTTTTTTCATTACAATGAGTTTTGGACAATTTCGTTTTTGTGTATCTTGGTATAAAACTGAAATTTCTTGTAAAATGGTTCATTTTTCTTGGAAATGTGGTACTATAATTTCAACTAAATTCAGAAACTTTTAATCTTTAAATATTTATTGCTTACCCTTTTCTACTTTGAGAATTCTTTTTTTTTTTTTTTTTTTGTCTTTTTGAGACAGTGTCTCGCTATGCAGTTGACACTGGACTTGAGCTCACTTTTGTAGCCCAGGCTGGTCTCGAACTCGCACCGATCCTCCTACCTCAGCCTCCCGAGTGCGGGGATTACAGGCATGAGCCACCACGCCCAGCTTACTTTGAGAATTCTGATTATATAAGTGTCCTAGGGGCTGGGGAGATAGCTCAGGAGAATAAGTGCTTGCCTGGCAAGTGCAAGGCCCTGAGTTCAATCTCCCCAGTACCTCAAAAAAAAAAAAAAATTAAAAAAAAAATTCTAGTAGGGGAGATAGCTCCGTGGCACACATGCCTGCCTGGCAGGTGCAGGATTGTGAGTTCAAACCCCGGTCCTGGAAAAAATAAATAAATAAATAAATAAATAAATACAAGTGTCTTGATTTTGGCAGAGTGAACTACTTTATGACTGACTTGCAAAGTCTTTCTTCATTTTTATTTTAGACAATTTTTATTGTTATGCTCATTTAAGTTTGTAAATTATTTACAATGTGCAATCTATTATTAATCTCATGCTGTGTACTCATTTCAGAATTATTTCTGTAAAATTCACTGTTCATATCTTGTATCTTTCACATTTCAATATTTGTCTATAACTTTTAATATGCAATATAATTACCGATTTTCAATAAAGTTAATGAGATTACATAACTATACCTTAACGAACTGAAAATCTAGAGATGGAGACTATGATGTATCACATGAAAACTACTTTGGCTGAATTTATTATCAGCTGACTACATGTTACCAAAGGAAGCAATAATTAGTGGACTTAAAGACACAGCCACAAAAACTCAAGTATAAGACACAGAAAAAGAATTTAGAACTTTATAATAAGAAGTAAGGGGGCTGGGGAGATACCTCAGGACAATAAGTGTTTGCCTGGCAAGCACAAGGCCCTGAATTCAATCCCTGATTCCAAATAAATAAATAAATAAAAAATAAGAAGTAACCAGTGTCAACATATGAGACCATTTCAGGCAGTTATATGGTTTGTTCACACAAGGTGGGGAATAGTTAAAGAAATAATAGGCACAAAATTTCCAAATTTTGATGGAAACAAAGCCGTAGATACAAGGCCAAAAATGGCAAACATAATACATAACACAGTCCAAGATCTTCAGCACACTTTAAGCAAATTGCTTCAACAGAGCCAGGAGGAAAGAATAAATCTTCAAAGCAATCTAAGGGAAACACACACACACACACACACACACACACACACACACACACACATCTTAAATACAGTGAAATTAAGATAACAATGACATAAATCACACACACAAGCTTAAATAGCACCTCACTTCTCTTATCTGAAAAAACTCAAGTACAAATAAAAAGGAAAATAAAAGGCAATATAAGGTAGGGAGTTTTAAATCAATTCCACAGGGGAAAGTGATCAAGAGAAGGGAAGAAGGGGAAGGAAAGGGTTGCAAGATGTGTGATATATTTCCCCAAATCTTCCAACACTTATAACATAAAAAAACACTTCTTTAACATACTGTGAATTGAAAAATAAATAAAAAGAAAAACCTGTATTATTTTTTCATTTTCCTCATAAATTTAGGGGCAACAACATGAAGTTTTTTGGGGGGAGGGGTTTGTTTGTTTGTTTGTTTGTTCTGTTTATTTATTGGATATAAGGTCTCTCGACTAGGGATCAAACTCATGATCTTCCACTTGCCAGGCAGGCGCTTAGACTCCCAAGCTATCTCCCCAAGCCCCATGAAGTTCTCATACATGTATTCATAATAAAGCAATCACTACAGTCGAGAAAATTATCATCTATCACTTGACAGTTTCTTTTTCTAAAAGTACTCAAAACAATGAAAGCACAACATATAAGAATCTATGAATCCAGATCATAAGGGTCACATTGTATCATTTAGTATCTACATTAGAAGACAAAAGAGGGCACAAGTCAATTACCCCAGTTTTCACCTCGGAAAACTAGAAAAGAGAAGCAAAAGAAACCCAAAGTAACTTGAAAAAGTAGCGACAATGAATATCAGAGTGAAAATAATGAAACAGAAAAAAATAGAGAAAATCAATGAATCAAAACTATGAATATTTGATAAAATCCATAACAATGACAAAGTTCTATTGGAACTAAGAATGGACATTAGGAGACAAGACATTACCTCACAGTATTACAAATGCAGGTTGTGACACTATTACAGAATAAAGGGATATTCAAAGGATGATGAAAGACTATTAGCACAGGCTATTACTTGATCACTAAACATTTGAAAAGTTAAATGAAATAAAAGTCCTTGAAAAACACAACTCATCAAATTCAAGGAAAAGCAGGTGATGTGAGTAGAACTACATGTACCAAAGAATTTAGATTCATAATTAAAAATTTCTCCACGAAGTCCACAAAGAACATGCTAGTCTCAGATTAAGTTGTTTAGTGCACAAAAAAGAGAGAGAAACCTATGTAAACTTCCAAAAAATTAAACAAAAAGTCACTTTTATCAATTTTTATATGAATTGAGCAATATGCTGACATGCATTTTAAGAACCCAAAAATGACAGAACAATATTCTTCCAACAGAGTCGAGCAGTCTATTAAAAGTATGATATGCCTGGAACAAGTAAGACTTTATTTATGGAATACTGGTTTATCATCCAGAATTAAATTAATACAACATGGCCTATTAACAGAATAAATGACAAAAACTATATGACAGTCAATAGCACTAGAATTCTTTTTAAATTCTACATGAACTCTATAGAAATAGGACGAAATTTTAGATATATCTTGTAGTAACTGCTATCATATAATGTTACTAAATTAGTGATGGATGTACTTAATAAAGTAGCATCACTATTAAATATTTAGTGATTAGCACTACTAGTCTATGAAGTGCTTATTCATTCAGCAATGTTCCTGAGCATTTTTTAAATGTCTACAAGGTATGTGAGACTGAAACTTGGATCTACAAGAGCATTAGGGTGGAAAGCAAGAGACAAAATATTGCCTATGATATTAAGAATACAGGTTGTGAAATTATTGCAGAATAGACAGATGACCACAGTAGCGATTACATCCTTGTAACTGTTGGCATTATCAGTGCAATAGTGCCTTTATTCTCCTGGTCAGAGGGTTTCTTAATTGACAATGGCATCATAGGCAACTTCAACTTTGTCTAAAGAGTCCGATGTTACTGTGCGCTCTACTGTCATCTTGTCATAGCAGGCCTGTGAAGAATCTATTTCTACTTCTGAAATTTAATAGACTTAAATGCAATGATTTTCTGTGTACCTTCTCACTTACCAGAATAAAGGTGCTTAGCACTGTTGCAGTTCTAGATTACAACAGTGAAAAACAATAATGCTTTATTGTTGCACAGCACTTTACACTTTCCAAGTCTTCATTTCATTTTCAAAATTCTGTGAGCTAATGAGAGAAAGCAATCATTTATTTATTTTATGGTGAAGTAAACTGAGGTCCAGTGAGGTTAAGTGATGCACTGATTATTTAAAGATATTTAACTGCTACAGGAAAATGGTATTTTTCCATACCCTTCAAGTTTCAAAAGAGAGTTTCATATATAAGCATCATTTTTCTTGAATATTGTCACACATGTCCAGTTGTTTCCTCAACAGCGTTCTTCAAATACATCCAATAGTGAAAGCTGCCTAATACAGCTCCTAAGCTGTATGCCCAACAGCAGTGGGGTTTATGACGGAGCATAAATACTCAGTTTTAAGATGTTATGAAATGACCCAATCCAGCAAGTACTCTTTGGGGGAAATTTAGGTCAAAGAGCAAAGAATCACATTATTATAACATTTACAATCTGAAATATAAAAATAGTCTTTACACTTCTACAAGGTTACTCTGAAATTCAGTTGCCTTACTGAACAATTTTCCAAGTGTCACATAGAAATGTTTTTATTAATCTGCTTTTTTACACCTATAACATGAAGCTATGCACTCAACTTAACTAGAAAAATAATCACCTAACTCAAATTATTCAACTCAAAGCACTAAAAGTGTATCTTGGAGAGTCTTTTACCCAGTTTTAGTAGAACTGCCTCTGCACAGCTGACAGGAAGAAATGAAGAAAGGTTTTCCTCTGCTATAAATAAAATACAGAAGTGGGGGATATTTGAAAATTGGCTGAATGGTTGTTCCTCTTTTAAAAGTCACTACATTAATGTGAAAATAATTCGTATTGTAAGTTGTGCATGATTTCTCCAAATGATTGCATATATTATTGCAAATAATCTTACCTACCAGTATTTTAAAATAAATTATATATACATTTGTGTATTTTAGGTATTTAAATCAATAGGCAAGTTAATCATACACATATTTTACAAATAAGGTCAATGGTGAAAAACTAACAAAGACATTAAGAGATTAAGCTTCTAGGCACATGCAAAGCTCATTTTACTTTAATTATACAGTTCTTTAATTTGATAATTATAAAATATTCTCTGACAAAATTAGTTTTAGTTACAAACTTAGGCATGTAAATTTCACACAGGCACCACTTTTCTGACACACTGTCAGAATGTTGCAGTTTTTAAATAATGACAGTACGTGGTACGACATCACAACTTTTTAAAGAAATGCTTCCACAAGAATTTAGCATTCAGTTGCTTCTCCAAAGAAAATAGGGAATAAACAGCGGCAATAGCTTGCCATCCTAGGAAATAAAAAACTGACATGGTAAAATATCTTCAATTTGGGAGACTGACTTTTTAAAGCAATATTTAACATGAGATTAAACTAGTACAACCAGTGAAACCTTAACTAAACCAGTAATGATAGTTACATCTTACCAAGTGGCTAGGATTACAGACAAATTTCTACATGTGTTATTCTTTACAGAGAGAAGCTCAGTGGACTAAAGCACCTGCTTAGACAGAGCAGAACAGCAGCAGTTCGTTTGATCCCTGGTGTGCTGTGCTGACCCACCCCCAGGGAGTGCTGAGATAATGATTCAGACTGGATGTGGTGGCACATGCCTATAATCCCAGTGCTTGGGAGGCTGAAAGCAGGAGAATCACTACAAGTCTGATCTGTGTAGTGAGACCCTGAAGACCCTGCACCAAATACAGAAATAAACAAAATTTATAACAAAATTTATAACAAAATATATCTACGGAGAGGATATATACATATATATGTATACATTCTATATACATATATATACACTATATATACATATATTAAAAAGCAACTGTTTAAGCTTAGATATAAAATGTCCCTCACAAGCCTTTAGAGGTGGGGCTCTCTGAAAATGAAGGGGTCATGGGAGCTCTAACTGCTCTGGATGGGTCCACAGGGAAGACCAGAGTTTGGGGGTGCAATTCCAAAATAAAGCAACATTAGTTCATGGGGGATGGTTAGAGGAACAGGACACGGGAGTGTGACTTTGTCCTTGACCTCTTGCTCAGCCTCCTGGCTGCGTGAGCCAAGTAGCTCTCCTCCACCACGTCCTTCTGCTGGGATAGCTGTGTCTTGGAGCTGGAGAGCTCTGGACCAAAACCTCCGAAGCTGAGCCCAAATTCCCCGTCCTTGTAGCTTATCCTCCCAGCTACTAAGTTACAGCAGTGAAAGCTGACGCCATGTTATGATGAAGGCATTGCTATTATAAAGGACAGAAGCTGGGGGCTTTTTTAGCAGACTTCATGGCACAGGGCTGTGTTGCTTATCTGTACATAAGCAGCAACTGAGTTCATAACTGAATACAAGAGTACAAGACGTAAAAGGACACATTAATATAAAAAATGAGTAATCTAAACAAAAGAATAATCTGAGCTAAGTAATGTTTATGGAGCAAACAAAATGGGGCTAGGCAAATGCTTCTATAACAACAATAATAACAGCAACAACAATAATGATAGATATTTGACCTGAGGATACATGTGCTATGCTACTATTCTTTCCATTTTACGGAGATGGCAGGCTAAAGGAAGCGCTACTGCTACAAAATTGTTCATGGCTCTGTATCTAGTGAATAATTGATCCTAACTTGAAAGTGAATTTTTAAGAAAAAGCCACAATAATTACAGCAATACCTCAGTTCATGAATGGTTTCATCTGCAAAAAATTTTGGTCTGCCAACAGATCCATTCAGCAAAATTTTATTTTTGTTTGCATCAGGTGACAAGCATGATCCTTGCCATTTTTTCCCACACAAACACGAATGTGACCATCTTTTCCAGAATCAGAATGAATTAAGTTCATAAACTGAGGTACCACCATTTATGATTCATATTAGCAGTATACCACCCTGGATAGTAAGACAATCAGATGAAAAATTATGAACTGTAAATGTTTTGGTGACTAAAATAATTTTTGAATTATATTAGTTCATGCCTTACTTATGCTTGCCTCTTATGTATGTGCTAGTCTCTGAAACAAAATTCTCCTCCTGTTCTGTACCTGCTATGATGCCTTCTCTATCCATTGCTTGTGCTGATAACTAGGGGAAACAGTAATTTGAAATCAACCTATGTACAGCTTGACTTAACTGTCCTGCCTGTTTCTTTTTTCCTTCCCTCTATAAGAAAGGTAGTCTCCTTATCCTTCACAAAATAAGCATAAGCTCACATTGTTCCCTTTCCCCATTAATTTCTTTTAATGTTCCACCTACATTTTTGAAATAGAAAGAGCTCCCTCTTGGCCATTCTTTACTAGGCTCTAGAAGAATACAGGAAGCAAAAGCAGTAGGAATGTAGCCTTGGTCTAGGGTTCACAGGAAATCTCTCTAGATCTAGACTACCAGGGATTTCGTCGAACCCTAGGAGCTTGGATCTCTTGGCCACAGCCATATTTGCTGCAAGATAGAAATCTAGGTTTACTGATGATATAAAGGGTGTGTAACTCCTAGAAACACAGCAACAGAGTCAAAGAAAGAGTGCAAAAAGCTTACTGTAATGGAGTCTGTGGCAGAGATAAAGGATATATAGAACAAAACCAGCATGTTCTTGTTTAGTTTACATACTTTTTTTCTCTCTGAAACAACTATCAAGTGTTTCAGATTTTCTTCCATTCTTTGCATTAAATGCGTTCCTTCTAAGTCTCTTGGTTTTTCTCTCCTTGTTTTCAAGGTTTTAATCTCCTAAGAGAGGGAATGTTGCTTGAAAGAATGTCAACAGGTAGAGAGCAGACCAACAGCTCTGTCAACACACAGAGCGTACTTAGTTCACAGTATGTCAGCCTTATTTTTCTCTCCTGCTTCCCCACAGCCCAGGTGTCCAAAAGCCTGCAATTCTGTGGCTCAATCTCTTTAAGAACCGAGCTTCCAAATGCTGCTGAAAAGAAGAGTGGTCTCCTCATGTTTTGGGTAGGGAAGGAAAGATTCTGGAACCATTAGAGTCCCAGGAAACAAATATTCTGATCCTCAATGTCAACCTCCTTGTGCATCTTCTAAAAATTTGCTAATACGCCTTCTTTTTATTATTTTCTCTCCTGTTTGCTTTTACATTAGAGCTTAAATTTTAAATTTTTATTGTAACTTTAATGGAGTTTTTGAAAGTAATGGAAAGAAATCTATTTTATTAATACACTGATCACCAATAATCGATAATAGTCCATTAAACATAAGATAAACTGTAATGGCAACCAGAACACACTATATTAGGATACTGATAGAGACATCTATTCTTCCACAGTGAGGCTCATATTATTTCCACTTTATTAATATTTCCTTTGGGAATAGATTTTTTCATATTTTTTATCTGTTTCTAGTGAGATTCTTACCTTTGATCTATTTCTGTCATTTTTAATGAATCTTTAGCTCTCAACTATCCCTGGTGTAGTTTAATTATTCCTTTAACATATTGCTAAATTTAATCTGCTATTTTACGCTTAGATATTTGCCCATTTATGAGTGATCATTTTGTAGATACATATGATACTTTCTGTCAGGTTTTAGATTCAGGATTACATGATATTCAAAACCACTCACTGTAATGATTTCTATTGATTTCTTCTCACAAAACTAAGAATTACAGCTTAAAATTTGAAAAGCCTACTGGTAAAAAAAATTTTAAAGAATGATTCTTTTTTTAAAACTCTGTTTATTTATGTTATGGCCAGCTTAGCCTGCCCTGGGGTTTGGGGCTGGTGCAGCATATGGTCCCGGGGATGGAACTGTGGTCTCTCTGTTGGCCTAAACTTCCTAAGCAGGTGCTTTAGACTGCTGAGCTATCTCCCTGGCCCCAAGAATGATTTTTAAATTTTATTTATTTATTTACTTACTTACTTATTTACTTATTTTCCAAAAGTCTTGCTATGTAGCTCTGACTCATAATGCTCCTCTTGTCTCAGCCTCCTCAGCTCTGGTATTCCAGGCATGCAACACCACACCCTTTTCTAGGCCTGGTTATACACCTGGGGTTCCATGGCTGGCACATCATGTGGTACAAGGAATCAAACTTGGGTCCTTGAGCTTGTCAGACAGGCACTTAGACTGCCAAGCTATCTCCCAGCCCCAAGAATAATTCTTCAGTGACTATTTTTTTTTTTATTTTCTCCATCTCAAACAGTTTTCCACTGTGAAATTATAAGTAATTAATAATTAATAAGTAATTAATTAATTAATAATTAATTAATAATTAATAAGCAATAAGTAATAAGTAATAAGTAATTATAAGTAATTAATCACTTTTTTCTGTGCCATCAAATTCCACTGGGTAGCAAAGAATAGTTCTATTTTCATTAAATTTCAAATTATTTACTCATTCTTAATAAATAATTGATCTAGCAGTTACATCCAGAAATTTTTATTGTTTTTAAGAAACTAGTCTTGTGTATATACATCCTTTCGCTTTTTTTAAAAAATAGGTTATTCCTCTTAATGTCATGTTTAAATTTTATGTTTTTAAAAATATTTCTACTGGGCTGGGGAGATGGCTCCATGGTCTAAGTGCCTGCATGGCAAACACAAGAATCTAGATTCCATCGCCAGGACCACATGTTGTGCTAGCACACAACTATAATCCCAGCGCTGGGGAGGCTGAAACAGGAGGATCACTAGCAGTCTGAATGGCAGAGTGCAACCTTGTATGAAATACATACATACATACATACATACATACATACAGATACATACATACACAGTTTAAAAAATTCCTACTTTGGGGGGTGATAGTATCATCAGGAAAATATGGAATACTCCCTTTGAAATGTGAGCAATTTTGGATGGATCTTTTGAGGTGTTTTGTTTTTCACCAGGCTTATACGCTCTAAAGAATGAAAAATTGCAGTTTTCATTTTCTGTATCCAGTAGTTTTCAATGGCTTGTTTCTCCTTAGTTGTTCACTTTGTGTTACAAGATTTTTTATTATTATTAATTTTTGTTTTAACCACAACAGGATAGCTCTGTCAAAAGTAAGCCCAATCTCTATTTTCCGACTATTACAAAACAAATGCCGACTTCTCTACCAAAAAAAAAAAAAAAAACCTGCACGTGAGGAGAGATTTCCTTCAGCTTCAACCCAAAAAGGCCAAATTAAGATGAGATGCTTTCAGCTATTTAAAAAACCACCACTCTGAAATTTTTAAAAGATTTTATTACTATCCTAATTAAAATTCACAAATGTTCAGTGGCTACTACCCAGTAAAGTGGTAAGAAAAACTGTTGTGGAGCCTCGCATAATAGGCCTCTTCCTAAGCGTCCTCTCCTTCAACGGCCACATTATTGAATATACTAACTGGAAGGTGTTTTCATTAGTTTTACTAGGAAAACTATCTGCCAGAAAAGTACCAGCAATGAGGTTTAACTGACAAAGGAAGATCTTGTTCTGCCGGTCAGAAAATCTCACAGATATTTAAGCAAACGCAGAAGCAGCAAATGCTTAAAAAAATAAAAAACATCATCTTTAAGGTGGGACCAGGACGCCTCTCGGTGGAACCAAGGCTACAGTCTCAACCTTTCCAGGGTAATCCAGTTTCCACCAGAACATCTGAATTTCAAAGTGAAGAAAGAGAGAAATTATTAAGTACTGGTATGACACTTACTCACCTAGTAATATTTATTTATAATGACAAAAAAATAGACAGCGTGGACTTGAAAGCAGCTTAAGTGCCTACGTGACCAGGAAAGGCGCTGGGGATGTGCACTGCTCTAGAGGAGTCTACGTTCACGTCAACATTCATGCCCTGGGCCTGGGCGCCCAACAGCAGCAGCTTCCCTGGGCCACCTGCCCCCGCCCCACCCCGCGCAGCCCCACCACGCCACACCACACTATACCAAGCCACGCCATGCCCCACCCCGCATGCGCATGCACAGGAGTATCGGCCTACTGGTCTCCCTTGTGGTCTGGGAACCCATGTTTCAGGTCATGCTGTTTTATCATTTCAAGTAATTTATTGAGTCCCTGTTAACTGCCAGACAACAACATAAGTCTCAAGATAGAACATAAAAAGGGTTTTTATGGTCTTTTCTTCCAAGAAACCTGTACCAGGCCATGACTTCTTAACCTCAAATAGGATAATTTATTATTTTTTTAAAAAATCATTCTAATATTCTTGTGTCTACTTAATAGTTGTTTTGTATATCTTTAGAAGTTAGAGCTGATAAAAACAAAAAGAAGTAAGTTAAATAGTTCTGTTACATTTGCAGGCAATGGTACAGAATCAAAAGTTCAATTTTACCATATGCAGAATAAAAGTGCCATTTCTCAGTCCCATTTTCATCAGAGGGCATTAGAGGCATGTAAGCTTAAATTTCAAATATATCTACTAAATAATAAGCTAACTAAACACAGCAACTTTTCCTTTTATTAAGAAAACATTCTCATATATTAATAAAGATGGCTAAAGATCACAATTAAGTATTTAAAATAAATGGAATTCAGAAATGTACGGTATGCCTGACTGACTAAAATTAACCAATTCTGAATGTGACTGGTGAAAATGTTATTGAAGGAAAGTAAAGCACAGGCGAACTTAAGTTGTTAACACTGCAGGAGAGAAATTTGGTGATGCTATTGCTCTATAACATAGACACCTGAGCTTAACATCACTGTCTAAACACCAAGTGCCTTAGACTTAAGATGGAACTGGTATTTTCCATCAATCATTGATATGCTAATAAATTCCTATAGAAAGTGATAAAAAATTACACATTTTTACACAGAAATTTAGAAATCTAACCATATACAAAATTGTAGCAGGTCAGTCCTATGGCATTTTTCCTTCTCTGTTATTCTTTTATTACCCTTTGTTTGTTTGTTTTTGTCTTTAAAAACAACATTTACTTGGAGAGGATAACAATAAGTGTAATGACATTAGAAGCAGCATACATCTAAAAGACCAGAATAACAGGCATTCCAAGCATAGTGTTAATATTACACATTGCTATCCTCAGTGTCAGAAACGTGTTGGAGATTCTTAGGACCATTGCCTAATTCATCCTGTGTACATAAGTGCATGGTTTTGCCCCAGCCATGTTTCTTAACATTTCTGCTTGCTGTCTCTTCATTGTTTAATGTGTAGTGTCCCAAAGGAGAGTCACCTAGAGAGAAAACATTCTCAGGCTTTCATAGAGAGCAAACTCTGAGCAGTGGCCATGATTCATCCAGATGGCTGGCAATGACAATTCTACAAAGCACTGTACATGGTTTCAAAGTAAATCCTGAGGGGATTTAACTGGTCTTGTCAGACACAAAAGTTACATGTTTTGTTATATAGGTCTTGATTCAACTTGGCCTTAACCAGCCAGCAGAAAAGTTTAACCACGAGGCATAAAAAAGTAAAGCCATATTAATATGCTGAGCTGCAAAAGGCTCAAGTTAACAGCTTCCGACATTGCCAACTCTGAAGAAAACCCACTGATATTATGGAATATTAGATTATATATACAACTACTTTGTCTTAGTTCAATGAGAAGAAATATTTGTACCAATAGTGTTTTAAAAAGTCATCATGTCTGCATCTTGTACTCTGAACAACTACTATGAAGACAACAATATGCATTGTATTAATTATTGTGACTATCCTACTGTCCCACTGTTATTTCTTATTAAAATTAATAAGTAAAGCATTTAATTAATAAATAAATAGCACAGGTGATAACTTCTACCAAGTGAAGTCTCTTTAATTCTCCATTTAACATTTGAAATATCTGAAAAGCAAAACCTAAAATCAGTTCCTACTTTCCATTTATCACTGTGGCAACAGAAATAATTGTTAATTAGCTCAGCTATAACTGTTATAGCTCAACTATAATTTAGGTGTTATATTGGTGAAATCCTCCTTAATCTTAAATTTCCATGAACTTTCCTTGGGGTTATTCACTTTAGGTTAGTAAAACCAGGAGGCCAGAATACTAAACTTGCCACTCTACCATTTGTTTCATATTACTCTCCCTACATGCTCCAATTTGCATAACTTTATTGTTTTGTGGATTCTAAGCTTGTGAATTTATTACTGAGGCACCTGCCAGTGTTACTGTATTTAAGAAACTGTCAGCAGTTTCTATTTTGGGATTCTAAGTTAGCTACAAAACCTCACTCTGGGTTGAATTCTGGCATGTGTTATAGGGTAACAAACCAAAAGTGAATTATTTTTAGAAAAAGGGAAGGGAGTACAGGGGAAATAGTTCTCAGTGTTTTTTCTTTTTTCTCTTGAGGTATAGAAATATAAAATAAAAAACAGAAGTTGGTCCTTGCAGAATTATTCTGAGACATTAATTCCCCTTAGTTCTTTTTTTTTTTTTCCTAAGTTAGTATTTTTCAACCTATTACCCTACATTGTAGATGAATGCCTTAAGGGGTTGTGGCAAAATATTAAAATTATCTGTTCTATTTACAGACAAGATATCTTGTGTGTGCATTAACTTTAATAATGGAACAGCAGCTTCAGGAGAAAGAGTCCCTGATTTAGGACCAGACCAGCAAACCCAGAAGCATCTGAAATATGACCTTCACGTATCCATGGAAAGTGGTCTCTCATCACCCATGCATAATGAAACCCAAAGAACTTCACTAAATTTTAAAGGATTAGGGAAGCTCTGAATTTCACTATTTAAGGTTAATCCTTTTTTAAAAAAGTATCTTAAATACTTAAAACTTACACCAAAAAAATGCATTTTTGCAGAGCAGAGAGGCACAGAAGAAAAGTTTCAAACACAACAGAAGATAGGTTCCCAAGCATGAGTTTGGAAACATACACAGGCCCAAGAGATTTAATCCACAGAACATAGCCTAAGTATCTTAGACACAACACATATGCCCCTACAGATTTTTAAAATACTAATCATGTAGCCAGCTACACAGTCGCATCAAATGATTACAAGTATCTTAAGCACTTCTTAGTGTCAGGCACCAAGTTGAAGAGTTAGGTCAGTGACCTTATTTGAAATACTTGGGGAAGCAAGCAGAGTGTATTATAAAATGAAAGGGAAAGAAATAAAACCTTCAAAAGACATGACCTACCACCAGGCACAATCCACGGGAGGCATATTCTGGCCTCCAGGGCTCAGCAACCCGCTCTTTCCGGCAGGTGAATCACCTCTGTGGAAATGGACACATCACCAGGATCATCAAGCCTGGGTTCCTCCCTTTCCATCTCAATACATACTCAGTAAGTAGCTTTCTAATTCTAATTTAATTCGCTATAGTGTGACTTTCAGTAAATCAGCACTAAGATGGTTTATATGTGTACCCTAAATTAAACAACTCTGAAAAAGCAATGTATTTACCTTTTTGATTACATGTGAATATTATGTGAACTTGTCAGTGCTATCCCATCCTTGCACAAAAACTCTGCCCAAGTGTCTGGGTTTCCCCGGCAAGGCTTCACTTCCTGGAACCTTAAGTCCAATTTTAACACTTAACAAGCTGTTTTTAAATAAATGAATGAGTAAAGGCAGTGACACCTTATGAAATCCCTGGAGGGAAACCATTTTTCCTAATAGCATGCTGAAGTTGCTGTGTGGTTTTCTCTCCAATTTCAACAGGAACTAAGTTCAAAGAGAAAAAGCAGTCATGGTTTAAGATTTTATTATTTCATTTTATTTTAATGGATTCCAAAAAATAAAAGAAGCAAAAGAGTAAAAGTGGGGGCTTCTAAACTAAACCTCATTTCCACTCTAATGTTTTCCAATTATAATTACTACTTAAATAAATATTCTTTAAACCATATTAGATGCTTCCCTACTTGCCAGCAGCCTTTTGATGAAAGCTACCTTACAACTCTCCTGCCCCAATCTCCTCTTTTACAAAGAAGCAAATTGATGTGATTATTTCATCTAATCCTGAAAAAAAAATAAATAAACAAAATAATAAAACAATAAAGAAGTTGTTCTCTGCTAACTAAAATAAGGAAATGAGATGAGTTGGACGTTTGCTAGAAAATAGAAAATTCATTTCAAGGAGACCCACATAACATATACCCAATTAAACATACTATTACTTGCAGTTTATTCAACTTGGGTTGGCCCAGACTCTTCAACTTTACCTTTAACTCTCTGGTTATTAATAGTTTTTAATTAGCTTTTTCACACTTAACGTGTTAATATAAAAACCACAAGTTCCTTACAAATATTTTTTCTTGATTTAAGGGTAAAAATATACACCCCAAGAAGAGATGTCATCTTATTTCATGTTTAGTTTTACAGCTGCTTTAATTTGTGTACATTCCAAATTCTGGCTTTGAGCATTAGGTTGAATCATATGCAACCACCATTTCTGTAAATCAGAAAATGGTCGAATACCAGCAATCACATATGGCTCAAACTAGTGTTTACTGAAAAATGAAGTTTTCTTAGGAATTAACTATCTTATTGCATTATATTTATTGGTCAATATTATCTATATTCTGGTATATAAACTAAACATAGAAACATTAGCAGATTAATTTAACTTACAGTAAACAATGCAGTTTATCCTAAGAAGTAAGCTTGTTTCACTAAAAACAAGAGTTTATAATCAAGTAAGTACACCATATGCTAATGAAACATAGAAAAATGCTAAATGAAATATATCCATTAAGGAATGAGTCAGATGTAAAGCCAGCTAAAAGAAGTCGTCACTTCAAGAGTAGGAGTATGTCACACTTGCAGAGCTCTTGCCTCTTGCCTAGCATCTTTAGGGCCCTGGGTTCAACACTCATGACTGCAAATAAAGAACAATCAGGGTAAGTATTCATTTATAGATACACTGCTATATAGCTGTATGGATTTTAATGGATCAGCAGCAGATGGAAACTGTGAAAAACAGTGCTTCAACTCTTAATTGACTTAGACTAAAAGCTAGATACAATGGACATCCAAAATCTTAACTAAATGGTAAAATGATGGAAAATAAGATGTTTGGGGCAAAGGGCAATACTTACTTAGAACCTGTGTGACAGTCACTCAATTCACTACACAGCATCAGCTCTCCTATTGATTCTAAGTATAAAAAGCTCAGATTTCTGAAACATTTCTAACCTAATGTGTGTGTGTGTATATATATATATATATATATATATATATATATATATATAATTATATATATTAATACATATTATATATATTGCAGGATAGCTTGCAAAATTCTACTATTGATTTCTGCTGGTAGTTAATTTTAATTCTTTTTTTTTTCATTTTAATTTCTTAACTTGTTGTTGTATTCTGTTCTTTATCCAAGTTTGCAAGTTTATATCTGGTAACCTAAACAACTAATTTGGGGATAAAATCATACCATATAGCAACCATTGTTAAATTCCTATTACTTTCTTTAATGAAATTTTGTATCATTTCTAATGCATTTTTAATTACTATTTCATATTCTTTAATTTTTTTTAATTAGGAAAAAAAAGAATGCAACAGTTCAGAGATGGCTTGCAAAGATGAACTTGCATCAGAACGTAGTCCATATAATACATAACTTTTAAGCTGCCCTTCTTTTGAAGTTTTTCAAACTTTGACCAATATTAAAGTGATGACTAACCCAAACTACACCCTCTTTTGATGGAGAACACAATAAATTATTAACATGTACTTTATCTTTGCTCTAGGCATCTTAAATATGCCACCATGTTTCCTACTGTTTGGAATAAAAAAATCAGAATTCTGAGTGGTGGGAACTGGTTTTCCTTAAAGAGAAAGTGAAGAGCTACATCAAATACCCCTTAAAATAACATGAATATTAATATCTATTACCTAATCAATAATTTCTTCACATTTTCTTTTCCCCAAAATAATTTGTAGAACTTTCTAAGAATGCTGTCATAAGAAAATATGTTCCAGGAAATTTTATTCTAATACACACTATTTGATATAGAAACATAATTTCACTTCTGTATCACAATTACATAGCCCAAATTTTCCACTGGAAAAGTTCAAATACTATTTAAATCTGTGCATCCTGAACAGAACCTTTAGCTGAATTTATTCACATTTACTAAGTAACATTACACCGAATGACAACAATCCCATTGTTTCGAAATTCTTTTCTTTATATTATACCAGACTCCTTTTTTAAAAAAATGTATTTAGTGCAGGATCTACAGGGTCTCACTACACAGATCGGACTCATAGTGATCCTTCTTGTTTTTCAGCCTCTCAAGCACTGCGATTACAGATGTGCTACCACTCCCAGTCTCATGCACTATCTCAGCATACCACACAGGCAGGACCAGCAGGGCACACCAGGGATTGAACCCCAGTCCCTATGTCTGCCTAAGCAGATGCTTTAATCCGCTGAGCTATCTAGTCAGCCCAGACTTGCGGTTTTTAACCACAAACTGAATGATATACCCTTAACTTATAAAGAATATGTTCTAATTTTCAAAAGCAAAATCAATTTCAAAAATCATCAGTAGATTGTAATGATAATACAGAAGGTGCACTGAATTGCTTAGCTTCAGGCTGCTCTTATAACTTGCACTGATAAAATGCACAAGATAAAGTTAGTACTTCTAAAATGAACAATAGTTTAAAAATCAATTATTTGCTTATATTTTCAAGAGGGGAATTTGTAGATCATTCTTTTGTTTCACTATTTTATATATTTGAAAACTGTAGATTTCCTTTCTTTCTTTTTTTTTAACTTTACGTTATGGCTAGCTCAGCCTGTTCTGGAGGTGGGGCTGGCACAGCACATGGTGCCAGGGATCAAACTGCAGTCCCTGCGGTTGCCTAAGCTTGCCTAAGCAGGTGCTTTAGACCGCTGAGCTATCATGCCAGCCTCAGATTTACTTTCCAAAGTTCTGACTATCAAAAACTAAGGCAATTGTGATATCTCCACTCTCATGCTTATCTAAACTTGACCACTCTCTGAAGAGTTTACATCATCTTATAGACTTAAAATTATTGGTTCATTTCTATTTTCTTCTGGTACTTCTTCCTTTTCTTTAAGGTACTGGATTCAGCTTGTGTGTGTAGATCATTTGTCCTCAATGTGCATGAATGCATTTAGTCTTCCACTTAAATACAATAAGCTTTGTGGTGTGCTGAATTCATAACATTTGAAGAGGGTAGAAAAAGAGAAACATTCTTTGCAACTTTTAAGGACTTTATCATTCAGAAAAGAACTTCACACTGTTTTCAAATGAAGCTTAAAATAATCTGCTGTATTTTATAATTTGTTGAGGCGATCTCATGTCATGTATATCATTATTCCATGTATTCTAATTATTTCTGTAAATACTGAAGTTATTTCAGAGACCTCCAAATCCCATAAAAGCAAGAGCTATTTCTTATTCATCTTTTAATGCTTTCAGGTAATGCCCTTCAAACTTAATGTGCCATTGGAGCGCTTTGGGGTTTTTTTAATCCCAGCACTCGGGAGGCTGAGGCAGGAGGATTGGTGCGAGTTCGAGACCAGCCTGGGCTACAAAAGTGAGCTCA